>CAUYLG010029586.1:0-24122 GCA_963573385.1 Cacajao melanocephalus | reverse complement strand
TTATTTTATACAATTTGTACTTCTATGAATAAAGTAGGACATTCATTTGCAATGAGTGAGTGTGCTGTATCCTCATACATAGCACAGCTACAGCCCATGGTTTAGAAAGGTCTTTAAACAAGCCCAGACTTCATGTGCCTGGGGTCTAGTGGTACCTTCAGCCTGAGTTCATGTAAACTCTGCCCTTCCAGCACCATCCTCAATGCCTGATATGGTTTGGTTGTGTCCCCACCCAAATCTCATCTTGACTTGTAATCCCCGGAATCCCTCTGTGTTGTGGGAGGGAGCCGGTGGGAGGTAATTAAATCGTGTGGGTGGTTTCCCCCATGCTGTTTTTGTGATAGTGAGTCTCATGAGATCTGATGGTTTTATAAGTGCCTGGCATTTCCCCTGCTGGCACTCATTCCCTTTCTTGCTGCTTGTAAGTTTTTTGAGGCTTCCCCAGCCATATTGAACTGTGAGTCAATTAAACCTCTCTTCTCGATAAATTACCCAGTTTCAGGTATTTCATCACAACAGTGTGAGAACAGACTAATACAATGCCTTCTTCTCTCACCCTTATATTCTCTGCTGGGTCATCCTGGGTATATGCATTTCCCAAAGGGTGAGGATTTACAAAAAAAAACCCAAAAAAACATTTTAACATATTTCATTTCATCCTGATGCTTCTCTTTCACTGAAAATCTTCGCTGACGTTCTAGGACACGTGACGCAGGGCAGAAGCCAGACTGACCATTTTGACCAGTGACCAGAAGCTTTTGGATTTTATCCTTCACATCTGACATATACCAACACAGTCCACATGGATCACAGGGTGATCATGGGTGAGATCTTGTTTTTGGATTGCAAAATGCTTAGGGAGTCAGAAAACACCACTGGTGCTCTCTCAAAGTCCTCCTCCTCCAGGAAGCCTACCTGCCTTTAAGTGGGATGGGGGAAGGTTTTCCATGTTACCTTGTTTCTTTTCTGAAATACTGTACCTGATACGATTCACCTTGCAACTGGCACCTGTCAGTGAAAGAATGAAAAGTATGATTGGAAAGGACAGAGATAATTTAGGATTATCTCTGGGGTGGAAAGATCACTTGAGCCCAGGAATTTGAGACCAACCCAGGTGTGGTGACACACATCTGTAGTCCCAGATACTCAGGAGACTGAAGTAAGAGGATTTCTTGAGCCTGGGAGGTTGAGGCAGCAGTGAGCCCCATCTGTGCCACTGCACTCCAGCTGGGGCAACAGATCAAGACCTTGTCACAAAAAAAATAGGCAAAAAGATTTTTTTGATCATTTGCCCACTGTGAATGGCCATAATGGGAGACAGACTGAGATTCACAGAGACTATGTCCTTTGTGTCGAAGAACCCCAGACCAATTATAAGTGATCCTAGGCTGATAAAGAACGTCCTCTAATTTCTTTGACTTCTTGTTTGATCTGTGAATTTTTCTAGTCTCTATTCACTCTCTCAGGGTTTTTTTTTTTGTTTTTTTTTTTTTAAGAGACAGGGTCTCCCTATGTTGCCTAGGCTGGTCTCAAACTCCCAGCTCAAGCAATCGTCCTGACTCAGCTGCACAAAGTGCTGGGATTACAGGTATAAGCCATCGCACCCAGACTCTACTAGCGTGTGTGTGTTGGTTGGTCTGACCTTTACAAAAGTGACATTTTCTTCTTCTTATTATTTTTTTTTTGAGATGGAGTCTCGCCCTGTTGCCCAGGCTAGAGTGCAATGGCGCGATCTCAGCTCACTGCAACCTCCGCCTCCTGGGTTCAAGCAATTCTCTTGCCTCAGCCTCCTGAGTAGCTGGGATTACAGGCGTCCGCCACCACACCCGGCTAATTTTTTGTATCTTTAGTAGTGACAGGGTTTCATCATGTTGGCCAGACTGGTCTCAAACTCCTGACCTCATGATCCACCCGCCTCGACCTCCTAAAGTGCTGGGATTACAGGCGTGAGCCACTGTGCCTGGCCAAAAGTGATGTTTTCTCCCTGTAATTTTATTCCTGTCTACGGGGCTGATTTGTAGCTAGGAACCTGGTCATATCTCAGGTCACAGTCAAATATGTTTGGGGGTGAATAATAACTCTCTTCATTAGAGAGACCAATGCTGAGGTGCTGGGAGGTGTCCTGGAGAACACAGAACTGAGAAGAGTGAAGGACTCCCATCACTTTCCTCCAGCTGCCAGCAAGGGTGGAGGGACGCAGAAGTGGGAGGAAAGTCAGGTCACTCAGTCTAGAGATGAGAGCATTTGCTAGGCATCAGAAGGTCTGAGTGTGAATTTTACTAGACCAGACTTCACAGGAGGTCCTTCATCTTCATTTACAACCCTCTGCTATCTAAGAGAAAACAGAAGGAAGGTATGGGGCATCATGATGACAGTGTTCCCCATCTCTAATTGACTTTGAGTGGCAAGCTGTGCTTCTTGCCAGAAATGCTTTATTCTTCCAATTCTGATTGCCTTAAACGCAAACAGGCAGAAGTGACTCCCATGAGTACATGCCAGGCAAAGGAGGCAGGTGAGGCAGGCCTGGGAGTAAGTGCACCCTGCCAGTGGAAGGCATAGCTGCTGCCTAGGTCCTACATGCTCTCAAATAAGGTTTTCTTTCTCGCAGGAGGGAAAACATGCTGTGGGCTAAGCAGGATATGGAATCATGAAATTTGTCTTCCTTCCTCACTCTAGGTGCTGTTCTCATCAGGGTGGTAAGAAAGTTTCTGGCCAGGCACAGTGGCTAACACCTGTAATCCCAGAGCTTTGGGAGGCTGAGGTGGGAGGATCACTAGAAGCCAGGAGTTCAAGACTAGGCTGGCAAACGGTGTGAGACCCCCATCTCTTAAAAAAAAAAAAATTTAGGCTGATGTGATGGTGTCTGTAGTCCCAGGTACTTGGGAGGCTGAGGCAGGAGGATTGCTTGAGCCCAGGAGATTGAGGTTACAGTGAGCCATGATCACATTACCGCACTCCCCACAGGGTGATGGAGCAAGACCCTGTCTCTAAATAAAAATAAAAAAATAAAGTTTCTGAGGAAATCAGAACCTGGCTCTGTAAGGGATCTGCAGTTATTTGGCTTAGGTTGTGACAGCAAAGGTAAAAACCTGCAGATGCTGCTTGATGGTGCCTCACCCATCACCTTGGCCTGCTCCAGAGTGCAGTCCCTGTACACACTGTTGGTTTTCTGCATCTCTTTGCTCAAGAATGTTCTCTTGCCAGGGAAGCATGTTCTGCCTGCATGCAGGGCAGGCCTAGAGGGCCACAGGCAACACTCCCAACCAACGAGGGAAGGCAGTTGGGGACAAATACCCCAACTTTCTTGCTCTTCAGAGCAGTTCTGAAGCTTATTCCACACTCTTCCTTAAAGGGTCCCCAGTGAGATTGGACCTCACCTATTAACACATACCCTTCATGAACTCTCCTTTGCTTCCTTGTCTCCCCTCCCTATTCCCTCAGTTTTATTTGACTGCTTCCCAAATAAAGAGCATGCACTCAAGTCCTTACCTCAGGGTCTGCACTGGAGCCCAATGTAGGAGAGCCGAGAGCAGAAGCAGCTATAAGAAAGCATAGTTGGCCGGGTGCAGTGGCTCACGCCTATAATCCAAGTGCTTTGGAGGCCAAGGCGGGCGGATCGCCTGAGGTCGGGAGTTCAAGACCAGCCTGACCAACATGGTGAAACCCTGTCTTTTTTATAATAAAAAAGAAAAAAAAAAAAAAAGCATAGTGTCAGGATGGAATTCTGGACTTGGACTAGTTGGTTCTCACACTGCTATAAAGAACTATCTGAGATTGGGTAATTTACAAAGAAAAGAGGTTTAATTGACTCACAGTTCCACAGGCTCAACAGGAAAGATGGCTGGAAGGCCTCAGGAAACTTACAGTCATGGAGGAAGACAAAGGGAAAGCAAGGGTGTTTTACCATGGCAGAGGAGTGGGGAGAGGGAGAGGGAGAGGAGGGGGAAGTGTCAGGCACTTTTAAACCATCAAATCTCGTGAGAATTCATTCACTATCATGAGAACAGCAAGGGAGAAGTCTGCCCCATGGTTTAATCAGCTCCCACCAGGCCCCTCCTCCAAAATGTGGGGACCAGAATTCGGCATGAGATTTGGGTGGGGACACAGAGCCAAACCATATTAGACCTCATTGCCCGTGGTAGGCGGGACAGTGAGGCTCCTGTGTGCTGCAGCAGCACAACTGCAAAACCTCACTTGTGGTAGATGGGATGAGAAACAGGTGGAAAGAGAAATACTGGATCCTGTGATAGCTCCAGCACTGGAAAGACACAGGCAAAGTACATTTTCATTTATTTATTTTTATATTCTAGACAGCATCTTAATTTGTAGCTCAGACAGGAGTGCAGTGGCGCAATCACAGCTCATTGCAGCCTTGATCTTGCAGGCTCAAGTGATTTGCCCAGCCTCATATTTTAAGTTTTTTGTAGAGACGAGTTCTCACTATGCTGCCCAGGCTGATCTTGAACTCCTGGGCTCAAATGATCCTCTCGCTTTGGCCTTCAAAGTGCTGGAATTACAGGCATGAGCCACTGCACCTGGCCTGGGCAAAGTAAATTATTATAAGAGTAGTGGAATTAGTTGGCTTTTGTTAATTGTCATAAAAACCTTGAAACAACAGAATGACAGGCTCACACCAGCCTATTATCAACTCAGAGCACACTGTGAAAGCCAGGATACCACCATTTAAATAGACCCTCCACTCCTGCAGATGGAGCACAGGACACAAACCCAAACCATATCAGCACGTATTCCAGGCATGAGGTCTTCTTTTCCTGCCCAGCCACCCCAGTGCTTGCTCAATGGGTCCAGGTACAAAGCAGCCACAGTGGAGACACATTATTCTCTTTCCAAGGTAGATTTGGCTACTGCTACCTCTGCGTGCCCAACCCGCCAACAGCAGAGATCAATACTAAGCTCCTGAAATTTCCTGGAGGACCAGCTGGCTAACCAGGGGCAAATGGATTTTATTGGGCCCTTTCCCATTATGAGGGTGGGGAGAAGCACTTTGTCCACCTGGGGATAGACACGTATCAAGGCTATGGATTTGATGCTCTCCCTTCAGCACTTTGCCGCCATCCTCTTTCATGATCTTATAGAATGCTTCGTCCATTACCCTGGTGTCCCTCGTAGCATGTAAAATGCCAACCAGGGGACACATTTTATGGCAAAGGAAGTGTGACAATGGGCCAGTGTCCACAGAATTCCTGGTCTTAGCAAGTGGCCCCTCAGGAGGAAGCAGCAGCTTGACAGAACGGAGGAAGGGTCTAATGAAGGCTCCGGGAGCACACACCCTGGGCCCTCAGGCTTGCCCTGCAGCACGTGGGCCCTCCCCTGACATTGCAGGGCTAAGGCAAGAATGGGAGTAGGGGCAGACACGCCATATGTCGAAATATTTTAAAGTTATAAATCAGGCTCGTGTTCTGCCTTCCTGTCAACAATCACATCTTCATAAGGAACTGGAAACCCGGGTTTGAACTGAGAGTTTTTGTCTCGCAGTGCAAGGCAAGTCAGCTCCCTACAGCGGCCTGCGTGTGGCCCACTCCCTTCCCCTCCAATCACTGGCTTTGTCCTTCCATAATGTAGTGTGAATACCCAAGCCTCTGTCCACATGTCCTGCTTGTGAACATCCCAAGCTCTGTCCACATGTCTTGCAACAGCTGGCCTGGGGCCACCCCTTGGGCCCAGGGGTGTGCACACTGCTGGCAGTGGCACAGATCTCAGGAAGAAGACTGCACAGACTCTGGAAGTGGGCAAGGAATTGCAAGGTCCTGGGCACTGGAGGTGGCTGGGCCAGGGTTGGAGGAGGGCACGTGGGCTCTAAGCAAGTACAACCCCTTGGCTTAGATGCCTCATCCTGTGAGGTCACTGCCACAGGAGAAACAGCAGTTTCTCTAAAACGTGGGTCTAAGTCAGGGTCCTTTTGCCAGGTTCTAACTGGGTTACACTGTCAACCAGCGGCTGGGACATGTTTTCTTTGCCATAGCCTGGGTGCATGGATTGGGGAAACAGAATGAAGGATGAATTATCTCCCTCACCGTTACACCTCATAGCCTGCTTGAATAATTTCTGCTTCCTATCCCCACGACCTTGAGTTTGGGGGATGTGAGTATTCTTGTTGGAATGCACCGTCATGGTTTCACTGAATTAGGGGCTGAAACTGCCTTCTGGGAGTTTGGAAAGAGAGATGCGGAGGGTGGTAGAGAGGTAGTATCCGAGTTAGTTGGCCTCCTTGCTTTTCTTTGTCTCCCCCTTGCAGCTGAACTGTCCTGATTTTCTGCTGAGGACACCTGGATGAAACAGAGGAACGGCGAATTGGTCTCTCTGTCTCTCCTGGAGCCGGATTACACGATTCTTCTCCGGCCCTTGGAAATCAGAGCTCCAGGTTCTCCAGAGTCGCCACAGATGTGAGGCAGACAACATTTTCCCCAAGGTAATGGTGGGGGAGAAGCGAAAGCACAACTCCGACAGCTCCTCTCCTACTTTAAACACCCACAGACGGCTGGCCGCCAGCCAAAGCTCCTGCCCTACGCTTGGCACAGACCTCTCCGCCTCTGGGGCTTTTCGCAGACTTCACATTGCATGATGTCTTTCCTCTATGGCAGTTCAGCATATTGGTAGAAACCAGAAGCACATCGTAGTCCATTTCTATAATAGCAACCTCAATTGAGATTTTTCTCTTGAATTCATGCATTTTTTTAGGATTATGTGTCTTAATTTTCTGGCCTGTGTGCGTGCGGATTCTAACTGCACTGTGTTGTGGTTATGAATATAATCCGTAATTTATCCATTTTTTGGGGAACTCTTTTGCACACAGTAAATGGTCTATTTTGTAAATATTCATGTATGTGCTTAAAAAGAAGGTATATTCCTGGCCGGGCACAGTGGTTCACGCCTGTAATCCCAGCACTTTGGGAGGCCAAGGTTGGCGCATCACCTAAGGTCAGGAGTTGGAGACCAGACTTTTTTTTCTCAAAAAAAAAAAAGTGTATTCCCTATTCTGAGGGTACATGTATGTATGTCTGTGTGTATACATATACAAATTTTGACCAAGCTTTTTTTTTCTTGAAACGGAGTGTCTGTCTGTCACCCAGGCTGGAATGCAGTGGCACGATCTCTGCTCACTGCAACCTCCGCCTCCCGGGTTCAAGCAATTCTCCTGCGTCAGCCTCCTGAGTAGCTGGGACTACAGGTACGCACCTCCACATCCGGCTAATTTTGTTTTTGGTGGAGACCGAGTTTCACTGTTAGCCAAGATGGTCTTTGTCACCTGACTTTGTGATCCGCCCGCCTTGGCCTCCCAAAGTGCTGAGATTACAGGTGTGACCCACTGCGCCTGGACAGTTTTGACCAAGCTTAATTGTGTTGTTCAAGTCTACTAAATTCTCACTAGATTTTTTTTTTTTTAAGACAGAGTCTCACTCTGTTGCCCAGGCTGGAGTGCAGTGGTGCGATCTTGGCTCACTGCAACCTCTGCCTCCCAGGTTCAAGCGATTCTTCTGCCTCAGCCTCCCAGGTAGTAGGGACTACACGTGCTCACCACCACACCTGGCTAATTTTTGTATTTTTAGTAGAGATGAGGTTTCGCCATGTTGGCCAGGCTGGTCTTGAACTCCTGACATCCAGTGATCCATCTCCATCAGCCTCCCAAAGTGCTAGGATTACAGGTGTGAGTCACCGTGCCCGGCCCTCACTAGAATTTTGTGCACTTGTACTGTTACTGAGAAAAGTATGTTAAAATCTTCAGCTGAAATTCAACACATGAATTTTTCCTAATCTATTTTTTGAGGATCTGTTATAAGGGGACAGGTAATTTCCTGACTGCTACATATTCTTGTAAGAGTGTTCCTTTTACCTTTATAAAATACTACTCTTTATTTCTGTCAATAGTCATTGTCTAAAATTTTATTTTTCTGATTTTAGTATTGCTTTACCAGCTTTCTTTTAGCTACTTGCCTACTAAATATCTTTCTATCCTTTCCTGTTTAATCCTGCTGCCTGCTTTTGCTTTGTTTTTAGGTGTGCCTTACAAAGGTTATATAGCCCATTAAAAGACGATCTTTTACATGAGTTTAGTCCATTCATATTGATCATAATTTCTCATACAGTTGGACAAATTTCTTCCTTTTTTTTTTTTTTTTGAGATGGAGACTCACTCTGTCACCCAAGCTGGGTGCAATGGCACGATCTTGGCCCACTGCAACCTCCGCCTCCTGGGTTCAAGCGATTCTTCTGTCTCAGCCTCCCAAGTAGCTGGGATTACAGGCATTCACCACCACACTGGGCTAATTGTTTGTATTTTCTTTTTTTTAGTAGACATGGGGTTTCATCAGGTTGGCCAGGCTGGTTTCTAACTCCTGACCTCAAGTGATCCGCCCCCATCAGCCTCTCAAAAGTGCTAAGATTACAGGCATGAGCCACGGCGCCTGGCCCAGTTGGACGTATTTCTAACATCTTATTTGGAGTTTTTGGATAACTGTGCTTTTTTTGCTTTCCTATTCCCTATTATTCTTCTGCTTTCTGTTGGATTAAGACTTTTCTTTTCTTTTCTTTTTTTTTTTTGAGACAGAGTCTCGCTCTGTTGCTCAGACTGGGGTGCAATGGCATGATCTCAGCTCACTGCAACCTCTGCCTCCCAGGTTCAAGGGACTCTTGTGCCTCAGCCTCCCGAGTAGCTGGGACTACAGGCGCATGCCACCACGCCCAGCTAATTTTTTGCATTTTTAGTAGAGACAGGGTTTCACCATGTTGGCCGGGATAGTCTCAATCTCCTGGCCTCGTGATCCACCCTCCTCGGCCTCCCAAAGTGCTGGGATTACAGGCATGAGCCACCACGCCCAGCGACTCTTTTCTTTTTGGTTTTTTCCCCTTCTCTATTGGTTTGGAAGATATGCATTTATTTCTATACTTTTAACTATTACTCTTACGTTTTTAACATAATGTACTTGTCCTTACATTTTTCCATGAAAATTTCATGCTGATTAAAACACCTTTTTTCTTTCTAAATGAGGGAAGACTTCTACTCCCGTTGTTGCTTCACTCCAAACATTCCTTTTCCACATTTTATGCTCTTATTTTCTAATATTTACATTTACAAATATTTAATATTTTAGGTTTAGAGTTTTAGGCCCTGTGATGGTTAATTTTAGGTGTCAGCTTGACTGGGTTAAGGAATACTTGGAAAACTGGTAAAGCATTATTTTTGGGTGTATCTGTGAAGGGTTTCCAGAGCAGACTGATGTGTGAGTCTGAGTGGACTAAGTTGGGAAGACCCACCCTCAATGTGGGCAGGCACCATCCAGTTGGCTGGGGACCCCAACGGAACAAAAACAGAGGACAGGGGAATTGGTCTCTCTCTGTCTCCTGGAGCTGGGATACACTCTTCTCCTGCCCTTGGATATCGGTCATCTAGGTTCTATGGCCTGTGGACTCCTGCACATAGACCAGGGGCACCCCAGGTTCTCAGTCCTTTAGACTTGAACTGAGCCATGCTGCCAGCAGCCTGGGCCTTCAGCTTGTAGACAGCCTGTTGTGTGACTTCTCAGCCCACAAAATCATGGAAGTCAATTCTCCTAAATGAATCCCCTCTCATCTCTCTCCCTCTCTCTCCCTATGTGTGTGTGTGTGTATATATATATATATGTATATATACATATATATATATATATATATATATCCTATTCGTCTCTCTGGAGAACGTTGATGGATATACACACAAAACAGTCATTATTTATAATAATGTAATTATTGTTATTATTATTATTTATTGAGACAGGGTCTTACTGTGTGGCCCAGGCTGGAGTGCAATGGTGCTGTCATGACTCACTGCAGCCTCAGCCTCCTGGACTCAAGCAATTCTCCCACCTCAGCCTCCTGAGTAGCTGGGACTACAGGCATGCACCACCATGCCCAGCAATTTTTTTTTTTTTTTTAATTTTTTGTAGTGACAGGGTCTCACTATGTTGCCTAGGCTGGTCTCAAACTCCTGGACTCGAGCATTCCTCCTGCCTTAGCCTCCCAAAGTTCTGGGACTATAGGTGTGTGCCACCACGTCTGGCCATAATCATGCAATTATTATTATTATTATTATTATTATGTTGAGACACAGTCTCACTCTGTCGCCAGGTGCCAGGCTGGAGTGCAGTGGCACCATCTTGGCTCACTGCAACCTCTGCCTCCCGGGTTCAAGCAATGCTTCTGCCTCAGCCTCCCGAGTAGCTGGGACTACAGGCGCACGCCACCACACCCAGCTAATTTTTGTATTTTTAGTAGAGACGGGGTTTCACCATGTTGGCCAAGATGGTCTCGATCTCAACCTCATCATCCGCCTGCCTCAGCCTCCCAAAGTGCTGGGATTACAGGCTTGAGCCACCGCGCCCGGCCAATCATGCAATTATTAATATTTAGAAAAGCCCATTTGTTTTGTTAGCTTCTATGCTTAGTATTTCTCGTTGCATTCCACTAACTTCTTTCTGGGTTTATTTTCTTTCACTCATGTACATCCTTTAGTAGGTATTTCAGAAGGAATATTGGCGTCAAAAAAACACTCTTGGTCTTTGTTAAGTCTGAATATGTCTAATTCACCTCACCCTTGAAGTTGAGTATAAGATTCTAAACTGACAGTTATTTCCCCCAGTGCTTTGAGGGTGTAATTCCATTGTCTTCCGACATCTGTTGTTGCTAATGGAAAGGCTGCTGCACTCTGGGTACCATTTTCTTGTTAGAAACCTGTTTAGGGCGGCTGTGATGGCTCACACCTGTAGTCCCAACACTTTGGGAGGCTGAGGTGGGAGGATCACTTGAGCCCAGGAGATCAGCCTGAGCCATATGGTGAAGCCCTGACTGTACCAGAACCACCCCCTAAAATTAGCCGGGCGTGGTAATGTGCACTTGCAGAGGCTGAGGTGGGAGGATCTCTCGAGCCTGGCCCACTACACTTGAGGCTGCACCACTGCACTCCAGCCTGGGTAACAGAGTGACACTCTGTGCCCCCAAAATTAAAAAAGTAAAGCATAAAAATAATAAAAAGGAAACCTATTAGCATTTGCTTCTTTTTCTGGTGATTTTAAGTTTTTCCTTTTAATCATTGGTCTTCTGCAGTTTACCACGATCTGTGGATTTCTTTTTATTTATCCTGCTCAGAACTTGGCATGTGCTTTTCAAACAGGATGCGTACTCCTTTCTTCAGTCTGGACACTTCTTAGCTGTTAACTTTCTTTTTTAATGTTGTGCCTTTCCATTATGGTTAGTCTTTTCTTTTCTTTTTTTTTGAAACAGAGTTTTGCTCTTGTTGCCCAGGCTGGAGTGTAATGGTGTGATCTCGGCTCACTGTAACCTCTGTCTCCTGGGTTCAAGCGCTTCTCCTTCCTCAGCCTCTTGAGTAGCTGGGATTACAGATATGTGCCACCATGCCTGGCTAATTTTGTATTTTTAGTAGAGACGGGGTTTCTCTGACTCAGACTCACACATCAGTCTCCTCTGGAAACCCTTCATAGATACATCCAAAAATAATGCTTTACCAGTTTTCCAAGTATTCTCATGTTGATTAGGCTGGTCTCGAACTCCCAACCTCAGGTGATCTGCCTGCTTCAGCCTCCCAAAGTGCTGGGATTACAGGTGTGAACCACTGTACCCGACCACAAAAAAATTATTTTTTTGGAGACACAGTCTTGCTCTATTGTCCAGGCTGGAGTGCAGTGGTGCAATCTTGGCTCACTGCAACCTCCACCTCCTGCATTCAAGCAATTCTCGTGCCTCAGCCTCCAAGGTAGCTGGGATTACAGGTGTGCACCACCATGCCCAGCTAGTTTTGGTATTTTTTTAGAGACAGGGTTTCATCGTGTTGGCTAGGTTGGTCTTGAACTCCTGGCCTCAAGTGATCTGCCTGCCTTGGCCTCCCAAAGTACTGGAATTACAGGTATGAGCCACCATGGCCAGTAAATTATTGCTATTCTTTTCTTTTTTGTTTTTTTGTTTTGTAGAGACGGGGTTTCACCATGTTGATCAGGCTGGTCTCGAACTCCCAACCTCAGGTGATCCACCCACCTCAGCCTCCCACAGTGCTGGGATTATAGGCGTGAGCCAGTGCATCCGGCCTATTGCTATTCTTCTCTACCAGAACGTCTGTCAGATGTTTTCTGGACCATTACATTTAACCTTCATGCCTCTTCCCCTATATTGCATTTTTTCCAGTTGCTTAACTCTCTTTTTAATTTTTAACTTTAGAAATATCTATTTATTTGAGACTGGGTCTCGCTCTGTCACCCAGGCTTACTCTGTCACCCACGCAATCTCAGCTCACTGCCACCTTGACTTCCTGGTCTCCAGCAATCCTCCTACCTCAGCCTCCAAAGTAGCTGGGACCACAGGTACATGCCACCACGCCTGGCTAATTTTTGTTTTTTTGGTAGAGACAGGGTTTCACCATGTTTCCCAGACTGGTCTCAAATTCTTGAGCCCAGGCATCTCTCTCGCCCCAGCCTCTGAGAGTGCTGGCATTAGAGGTGTGAGCCACCGGGCCCAGCCCAGTTATTTAACTCTCTGTGTATTAATCTGGGGAATTTCTTCAGATCTGTCTTCCGGTTTATGTAATGTTTTTTCAGCTCAGTCCAAATTGCTTTTATCCGTTCACTAGTTTTCATTTTAACTCTTTTATTTAAAAAAAATTTATTTATGTATTTATTTTTGAGACAGACTCCCGCTCTGTCATCCAGGCTGGAGTGTAGTGGTACAGTTTCGGTTCACTGCAACCTCCACCTCTTGAGTCCAAGTGATTCTTCTGCCTTAGCCTCCCGAGTAGCTGAGATTACAGGCATGCGCCACAATGCCCTGCTAATTTTTGTATTTTTAGTAGAAACAGGGTTTCCCCATGTTGGCCAGGCTGGTCTTGAACACCTGACCTCAGGTGATCTGCCTGCCTCGGCCTCCTACAGTGCTAAGATTACAGGCATGAACCGCCGCTCCCAGCCGATTTTAATTATTAAAAAAAAAAATAGACTTTGTATTTGAATCTTTTGTATATCCCCCTGCTGGATTTTGCATAATGTCCTGGCCTTGTTTTATGGATTTAATTTCTTCTTTATTCTCTTTGGAAAATGTAAACACATTTATTTAAAGTGGATTCCAAATTATCTTATTTCTACTTCACAATTTGTTCCATTTTCTATTTCTCATGGTACTGGGTTTCCTCATATGCTTTATAATTTTTATTTCTGAGTTTATCTTTGGGGGATGTCTCTCAGGGTATTCTCTTTGGTAGGAGTCTCAATATCTTGGGTTATAAATATGTTCTTATGGTATCTTTTTATGGTGACCTCTTTTGGGATCATACAGGATCCTATTTGGATTTATTTTTTTTTGAGACAATATCTTGCTCTGTTGCCCAGGCTGGAGTTCAGTGGCGCTGTCCCGGCTTACTGCAACCTTTGCCTCCCAGGTTCAAGTGATTCTCCTGCCTCAGCCTCCCGAGTAGCTGGGATTACAGGCGCCCACCACCACACTGGTTAATTTTGTATTTTTAGTAGACAGGGTTTCTCCACGTTGATCAGGCTGGTCTCAAGCTCTAGACCTCAGGTGATCTGCCTACCTCGGCCTCCCAAAGTGCTGGAATTACAGGTGTGAACTACTGCGCCTGGCTGAATTTTTTTATTTTTTATTTTATTTTTTTGCTCTGGCCTTTTTTTTTTTTTTTAAGAGGCAGGGTCAGTCAGGCACGGTGGCTCACGCCTGTAATCCCAGCACTTTGGGAGGCCGAGGCGGGCAGATCATCACAAGGTTAAGAGATTGAGACCATCCTGGCCAACATGGTGAAACCCTGTTTCTATTAAAAATACAAAAATTATCCTTGTGGACTGGGAAGTGAGAAAAAAAATACAAAAATTAGTCGGGCATGGTGGCGCGCACCTGTAATCCCAGCTACTCCAGAGGCTGAGGCGGAAGAATCGCTTAAACCCAGGAGGCGGAGGTTGCAGTGAGCCTGGATTGCACCACTGCACTCCAGCCCAGCGACAGAGCGAGACTTTGTCTCAAAAAAAAAAAAAAAAAAAAAAGAGAGGCAGGGTCTCACTATGTTGCCCAGGCTGGTTTCAAACTCCTGGGCTCAAGTAATCCTCCTACCTTGGCTTCCTAAAGCGCGGGGATTACAGGTGTGAGCCACCACACCTGCCCCTAGCAGTTTTTAAGTGCTCAATGCTAAAAGGAGTTTAGAATCCTGAGGGTGTGTGCATAAATGGAGACAGGGTGTATACAAGACTGAATAATGGGACAGATAAGCCCTGGCTTGCTAAGCTATCACAGATAAAGCGACGCGGTTAGAAGCTCCTGGAATTTTTCCTACGATTAAATCCGCAGCAATGCAGAACTCCTCTCCAGCTCACCGCCTCTCTTTAGTCCTCCTGCTGTTCCTAGGCCTGGGACCTTACTGCACTGCTATCAGGCACCCAACCAAATCTTGTGGTGGCAGGCACCCTGAGGCTTACGCAGTGCCACCTGGTTGGATGAGTCACCTTTGTAAACTGAGGAGGTAGAAAATATATTTACAAATAACTGCAAACAAGCTCTGCACACTCATCGCCTGGCTACCTAGGTTCTCAAAGGAGCCTCTGAATTAACCACAGAATAGATACAGCTGTGTGGTATTCCCAGGGGAGTCAGATTACAGGCAGACAATGCCATTAGATGCCCTTTAGATTGGAAGATCATTTTGTTCCTCAGCAAAATGGCCCTAGAGAAGTTGGGAGCTGATGGGGGTGTCACTGAGGAATGGATGCATGACACCGAGCATGGACAAAAGCTGCCTGCACAGCTTTGGTGGTAATTGTGACCGGTTCTTCTGCTAGTACTGTGTTCTCTTGATTTACTTTGGAAGAAGTTTGCCGGGTCCAGGTGATGGAAAGCAGTGCCCCTAGATCATCTCTGCCTCTGCTTTCCTGTCTGGGCCTGTGCATGGGCAGAACTCAGATCCCCTTAAGAGAGTCACAGCTCTGACAAACCAAGACACTTTCTTAATGTGTCTGAGTAGAATGGGGAGTCGGTGGTACATGGAGAGCTGAGGATTCACGGAAGGAATGGATGTTTAATAAGTATTCCAAATCCAGCTAGGGTCTGAAATGCATGGGCATGATGGCATAAAGACTATGTGGCTGCAGAACACAGGACAAGATGTGAGAGAGCTTCTGCCACTGGTTGGGACGTTATGAATCAGTCACAATGAGTAACAATCAGAGCTAAACAGAAGAGGGCACAAGGATAATTCCCTCTTAAAATTTGTGTGGGCTGGGCATGGCGGCTCATGCCTGTAATCCCAGCACTTTGGGAGGCTGAGGTGGGAGAACTGCTTGAGCCCAGGAGTTCAAAGCCAGCCTGGGCAACATGGTGACACCTCATCTCTACAAAAAACAAAACAAAACAAAAGCCAGAAAACAAACAAAAAATTAGCTGGGTATGATGGTGCATGCCTGTAGTCCCAGCTACTTGGAAGGCTGAGGTAGGAGGATCACTTGAGCCCAAGAGGCAAGTCAAGGCAGCAGTGAGCCATGATCATGCCACTGCACTCCAGCCTGGTTGATGGAGTGAGATCCTATCTGAAAAAAAAGGTCAGGTGCGGTGGCTCATGCCTGTAATCCCAGCACTTTGGGAAGCTGAGGCAGGCAGATCACCTGAGGTCAGGAGTTCGAGACCAGCCTAACATGGAGAAATCCCGTCCCTACTAAAAATGCAAAATTAGCTGGGCATGGTGGCGCATGCCTGTAATCCCAGCTACTTGGGTGGCTGAGGCAGAAGAATTGCTTGAACCCAGGAGGCACAGGTTGCAGTGAGCTGAGATTGCACCATTACACTGCAAACCTGGGCAACAAGAGCAAAACTCTGTCTTAAATAATAAATAAATATAAAAAAATAAAAAAATTGTGTGGCTTCCTGAAGCATAGGCTGGAGGATATTGAACTGTATGTTGAAAACACTTATATCAGTTAACACTCAGTCTTTGCAATGAGGATTCTAGATTATAGCCTGATGTGGTATTTAACATCCTCATTCAGTTATATATATATATATATATATATATATATATATACACATTATATATATATATATTATACATATATATATATATATATATATATATATATATATACACACATTATATATATACATTCCCAACTTTCTTGGGGGAATCTTTCCCTGAGGTTCCTGGCACACTTCCCCAAAGCTTCTTCCCAGCCCCAGCCCTAGCTCCTGGCTGAGCCACATAGAAAAGTGTGGCACAACAGGAGGAGCACTGCTGGAATCCTGATGTTTCAAACTCCTTTCCTAAGAGTGGATGTTCCAGGCTAGGAATTCCAGCAATTTCAGGCATTCCAACCCAAGCTTAGAACTGGTGGTGTTTGCTTCAAAAGGAGAAATGTTGCTGAAATCCCAGAAGCCACCTTCCTATACCTGGGTCATTCCTTGTCTCTGAGGAAGATCTCATTCCTTGTTTACTCTAGACATGAGTGTTAGTGGGAAAATTTGGAAGAATGTTAGTGAGATTGAGGTCACTCAGCTCTTGTACTCTGTGACTCAAGCCATTTGTCTCATCTTGCTGTTTCCATGTGTTGTGTAAAGCCAAGCAAAGCCTTGGAGGAGAGCAGATTCATTCTGTTGGAAGTAAATGCCCGGTGCCACAAAGTAAAACTAGCACTCAGGCAAAAGTTTTCTCAGCAAGGCAATTTACTTCTGCAGAAGGTGCTGCCACACCAGTCGCCAGTCAAGATCTCAAGAACATACCGAACAAAGAAGAGAAGGATTTATTTATTTATTTATTGAGACAGAGTCTTGCTCTGCTGCCAGGCTGGAGTACAGTGGTGCAATCTCAGCTCACTGCAACCTCTGCCTCCTGGGTTCAAGCAATTCTCCTGCCTCAGCCTCCCCAGTAGCTGGGACTACAGGCATGTGTCACCACACGCAGCTAATTTTCGTATTTTTAGTAGTGACAGGGTTTCACCATGTTGGCCAGGATGGTCTCGATCTCTTGACCTTGTGATCCGCTTGCCTCAGCCTCCCAAAGTGCTGGGATAACAGGCGTGAGCCACTGCACCTGGCCTGGGGTTTTTATTTCTAATGCATAGTTCTTTCTTCTGTGTCACTCCCCCAGGGGCTTAGGTTGGACCATACAATCTAAGCTGACCCAATTGGCTGTTTGTGAATATTTTCCTAAATAAGGAAGGGGAGGGGGATGTGAGTTACAGTGGTGCGACATGCGGTTTCGAAGGGTGGACTGGGTGCAGAGTGAGTAACCAAGGGAACAGGTGTGAGTTATTGACTAGAGCTGATGGGAAGGTTGTTTACAGTAACGAGAGGCAAGGAGGCATGGAGAGCAAGAAAGTTGAGTTTGAGAACAAAGAACAAGGAAGTGAACGGGCTAAACTGTTGAAGAGGAATTAATTGTATCTAATAATTTCCTTATTTTAATTTTTTTTATAATCCTTCCTCTTCAAACCTTTTAAACATGTCTTGGCGTTGTTGTTCGACTTGATCCTCTAAAAGAAAAAGCTTACTTGAATAAGAGGAATTCATTGTATCTTACAATTTCCTCCCTTAAATTTTTTTTATAATCCTTCCTCTTTAAACCTTTTTAACATGTCTTGGCTTTGTTGTTCGACTTGATCCTCTAAAAGGAAAAGCTTACTTGAATAAGGTAAAGGAGAGCTAAGGGAGATTTTAGTAAGTGCTGTTTTTATAAGCCTTTGTATTAGCCCACAGATACATGGTATGACACAACACCCAGTAAGAATGAGTATACCTATTACGACTGAAAGAGAGGTAAGAATTGAGGCTATGAATCCTTTCCATTTACCGAACCACCTTTTTAGCCATTCTGAAAAAGGGTCATTGACTCCAGAATTTGTAGCTAATTCACTGGATAAGGCAGTGAGTTCTTGCAGGGGCTTTGTTTTGATCCCATCGGGGGCATATTGTTTGGGATGAAGGTACAACATGGAGTTTTAAGCACAACACAAACTCTACCTTTTCTGGCCATCCTGTTTCCCCAAGCCATCTGGCTAGTAGGCCCTGACTGCTCAGCTCTTCCTTTGACAGCATCTCTAGCATAATTAATAAATCACTGCTGGTTATAACAGACATAATTTATCCAATCTACATTTTTATTAATAGTTACCCATGGAAATATTGATTCAAATCCTGCAGCTATTTGGTCTCAGGCTTTGAATTTATCGGGTACCCACTGTGGGACTCTAATTGCGTTCAAATAGACTTGAGAGTCAGAAGACCCATAAGGGGCTTCTCTTATTTTATGGTGTTGTGTTTTTTCTTTCTCCGGTTGATGAAATGCCAGGGTGAAAGGGAGAGCCAACTGGACAAGAGCACAAGTGCTGGTCCAGTTACTTGGCAGAGTGTCCAGTAAGGATCCACCACAATACCACCACACATCCACTTGAGGATGGCTAAGGATGGACTGAGGGTTAAGCTCCAGGAAGGGCTTAAGCTCACTGCATTCCATTAAGCTTTCAAGGAATGCCAAGTTTTCCCCTTGTCGTGAGAGGCACGAGGTGAAATTGATGTTCGGAGACGGAAGCTGGATGGCCCTTGCGGGGCTGATCCACAGGGTGTTGGACTTCAGGATAGAGCAGAAAGAGAGCTTGGCATGATTTGTTGCCCCAAGCTGTAGAATCCTGGAAGAGAGCTACCATGCAGCCCATGCCCGGATGACTGGAGGACCATCTGAGTGGAAAAGGGACAATCTGGGCCTCTGGCCAGTTCTGTGCAAGAGCATAACAATTGCTTTTGTTTAACGTGCCGGCAGAATATTTGATCCATTCCAACCAGGCATTTGCATCTTGATAGCCAGTTTCAATTACTAGAGTTTGCCTTAGATCATTTATTTCTACAATATTTACTTCAGCATTGTTGTTGGGCAGGGTAGAAGATTTAGATGGAAAAGGAGGAGGGGGGACAATAAAATGCACTGGAAGAAGCCTATAGGGTCATACCCCTTAGCCTCTGCTCCTAAGACGACAAAGTGCTCTAAAGGGGGCGTAGGGTTGGTGGAGGTGGGGGTATTAATGAAGATAGTTACTGGGTTAGAATGGTGAGATTGACAATTAGAGGGCATGGTTCCGTTGGTAAAGTGGGGGTAGGATTTTAGTTCAGTACGGCCCTCTGAGGAGGTCCAGCCCTGGTCTCTGGTAGTCCAGATGGCATCTGCCCATCGAGAATATAACTCCAAACTTAGGGTGTCCTGGTACCCCCACCACGAGCAAGATGCAGGGTCAGTGGCTTCTCTTGAGGAGCAGAGGTATTTTTCTAAAGTAGAGATTTACCGTTAACCTTGGAGGTCTCCGCAAGGCCTAACAAGGCAAGCATCAAAGGTAATGATTTGGGGTGAGTCTGACCTAGTTACATTGATAACAAGGTGGTCAGCAATAGAATGAGAAAAGAAGAAAGACAACAGAATAACTGAAAGAGAGTTAAACTTTTCTTAGCTTTAGTTTGAGGAAGTTTTCCCTTGAGATAATGGCCCAGGACCCAGGAGGTGGAGGTGCTTTCTTGACTTGGGTGCGATGGGTCCATCTTGCTGTTTGGACTGCAGTTTCACTGGTTAGAAGCACCAGGTAAGGTCCTTCCCAGGCTTGCTCAAGTTTTTCCTCTTTCCAGCTTTTGATGAGGATGTGATCCCCAGGCTGCTGTTGATGTACTGGGAACTCCAGGGGCGACATCTGTGCTAGGAGACCTTTAGTTTTAAGAGAAGAGAAAGTAGAAGATAGACCAAGTATGTAGAATGCTGGCAGTGGAGTGTAAATAAGGCAATCCATAGAGTTTTTCATAAGGGGAAAAGCCAGTATCTTTTCGAGGGGCAGTTCAGATTCTTAACAGGGCAATAGGAAGACATTTGGTCTGTGGCAACTGAGTCTCTAGAACTAATTTGGCTAAGTGATTCTTTAAGGTCTGATTTATTCTTTCTACCCTCCCTGATGAAGGTGGGTGCTAAGGAGTATGATATTGCCATTTAATGTCTAACGTTTGGGATAGCTTTTTAATGATGGGCGTGGTGAAATGGGTTTCATTGTCTGATTCAATATTTTCTGTTAACCTAAACCTGGGCACTACATTTTTAATTAATGCCTTAACTACATTATTGGCTGTTGCGTTTAAAAAGGGAATAGCTTTTGCCCAGTGGATGAGGTGATCTACTATTACTAGTAAGTACTTTAGACGACCTGTTGGAGGCATCTCTGTGTAATCAGTTTGGATACTTTGGAATGGCCTTAAGCCTGGACTCCTTTCCCCATGAAGCAATCTTTTTTATAGTCTGTTTATTAGTTTTCTCATATATTAAGCAACTATCTGTAACCTGTTCAGCTACGGTATAAATTCCTATACACTCATAAACCCTGAAGACTGTGCCACACATGGCCTGGGGTCCCCAATGAGTCCTTTGATGCAGTTGGGACAGGACTTCCTTTATAAGGGGTTTGGACAACATTTCTCTTTGTCTGGCAATATCCATTTTCCTTCTGAGTTCTCTTTAGTGCCAATTTTTATTAGCTTTTCTTTCTTAGTGGAAGAGAAAATGGGGATCATGGTAGGGGGAGGAAGATAAGGAGTTAAGTGGAAAACAGGCGTTTCAGAAGAAATGGCCACCTGTTTGGCTTATCTGATCTGCTAGGTTATTCTCCCGACTCTCAAAAGACAGGCTTTTCTGGTGTCCAGGGACATAGACGATAGCTATTTCTTCTGTCAAATGAAGGTTATTCAATACTTGGGTGATTAACTCCTGTGAACAAGATTTTGAATCTTTGTTATTAATAAGACCTCATTCAGTCTAAATTTTTCTTCTTTTTTAATTTTAATTTTTTTTTTTTTTGTAGAGATGAGGTTTCACCATGTTGGCCAGGATGGTCTTGATCTCTTGACCTCGTGATCTGCCCACCTCAGCCTCCCAAAGTGTTGGGATTACAGGCGTGAGCCCCCGCACCCGGCCAGTCTAAATTGTTCTAAATGTATGAGCCACCTCCAAAGGTGTCCTTAGAGTAAGTATAGATGGTTCCTTCCTGGTTCTGCAAGTACTTTAAGGCTTGGCTGAGTGCAAACCGCTCACAAGTTTGGTCAGATCAGTTATTAGGCAATTTTCCAGACTCTATTTCTTCAAGAGCTTCTCTATCAATTACTGAATACCCCTTGTGTCTTTTTCCCTCAATCACCTGGGAGGAACTGTCTATAAATAAGTGTTGTCCTGTCTTGAAGGGAGTTTCTCTTAGGTCTGATTGGACCTTTGTATGGTAATTAATTAAGTCTAAACATGTGTGCTCTCTTTTTAGATTTGGACCCCCATTAAGAAACCTGCTGGGTTAAGTGAATTATTGGTAGTTAATGTTAAATTACCTTTTTTTTTTTTAAACAGAATAGCCTCGAACTTATACATATGTAATCCTTTTCCTTTTTTTTTTTTTTTTTTTTGAGATGGAGTCTCACTCTGTTGCCGCGGCTGGAGTGAAGTGGCGAGACCTCGGCTCACTGCAACCTCTGCTTCCTGGGTTCAAGCGATTCTACTGCCCCAGCCTTCTGAGTAGCTGGGACTACAGGCACCTGCCACCACGTCCAGCTAATTTTTTGGATTTTTAGTAGAGATGGGGTTTCACCATATTGGTCAAGGTGGTCTTGAACTCCTGACCTCGTGATCGGCCCGCCTCAGCCTTCCAAAATGCTGGGATTACAGGCATGAGCCACCGCGTCCCCAGCCTATATGTAATACTTTTCTAGTGGCACATTTTCATATAAGTGACTCTAAAGAATCAAAGTTCTTTTCTGGCCTGAGGTAGCCAAAAATGGGCACATGGAGGATTTTCCCACAGAAGTCCTCTTTGAAGGTAGGCATGGCATGTGTTTCATGGACTCCTTTGTATTCTTGTAGTTTGGGTTCCATCCTATGTTCACCACCATCTTATGGACATTTCCACTTCCAACACTGGCCTGACCATAATAAATTGCCAGTGGATATATCAGCTGGAAGATTATCTACCACTTGCTCAGGAAAATTAGCTGTGGGCATGCCCAGTTGCTTGGAGCCGTGGCTGAAACCCTGCACTATTTGGCCCCAGCGGAAGTAAGGCAGATGCCCCATAATGCAGTCTGCTTGGGGCATGGGCTGCCGCCCGGTTTGCATGTCCCATGGAGCAGCTGTTGACATGGTGCCTGGACCAGCCAGGGGGCAGGAGTGTGAGCTTTGCCTGCCACGGGGGTGCACCAGGGGCTGGACGACAACTTCGACATGCTGTGGCAGATCCTTGACACTGCTGACCCAGTGAAAGCTGCCCGGAGACTTAGGAGCTTAGAGTCCCTTTAAGGAGGGGTACTTAGGCTGGGAGGGAACAGGCTCATGGAGTGATGATTCCTAAGAATCAGGTTTGTAAAGAGAAGGAATAACATGAGCAGGGGAAGGGGTCTGGAGCGGGATCTGGGACAGCAACAGCTGCCTGAGGGGAAGGGTCGGGGGCACCGAGCAGGGGAAGATGGTCTAGGGGATCCTATGTGCTGGAGTCGTTAGGCATGGGAACTGGCTTTTCTGACTTTTCATTTTAGGGTGCTAGATTGGGTTCTTCCCTAGTTGTCTTTAAGGGAAAAAGGAGGACAGGTCCCTGCCTCCAACAAAGAGCATAGGCCAGCTCTTCTTGAGAAACTGGACTTTTATCATTTACATATTGAATTAGAAGTTGACATATCACATCCTCATTTGACCCAAACCTTGGCCAGAAGATTGAGGGTTTAAGGATGGGTCCCTGACTCCAAATAGAACAGCAATATTTTATCGTTTGTTGCTTTTTCTTCTGTTTGGTCCTCTCATTATTTTTCCAGTTTTTCAACATGAGACCTAAGGGACTATCAGGGAATATCTTTGTTACTATTTTTATCCTTTTTACTTCTTGTCTTGCTCGGGGTATTGCCCATGTTGGGAACAGGTGTGAGTTATTGATTAGAGCTGATGGGAAGGTTGTTTATGGTAACTAGGTGCAAGGAGGCATGCAGAGCAAGAAAGTTTGAGTTTGAGAACAAAGAACAAGGAAGTGAACAGGCTAAATTGTTGAAGAGGAATTCGTTGTATCTTACTATTCAGGTGCATTTAGGCCTAGAGAGAAAGGGATAATGTGCTCAGGATACGGAATTTGAAGACATTACGGTGGAGTTACATAAGGGTGTGAAGGAGTGAATGAAATAGCATCAAAGAAACCTCTAGAGTCTTAAAAGTGTTAGCAAATAAGTATATGTAACCATTTAGTATTTACTCCTTTGCCAAACACTATTCTAAATGGTTTACTTGTATTAACTCTTAATATTCTTGATAGCCCTTTAAGTTAGGTACTATTATCATCATCATTTTGCAGATAAAGCAACTAAAGCACAGAGAGGTTAAGGGTCTTGCCCATGGTCACATAGCTACAAAGTAGAACAGAAATTTGACCCAGACAGTCTGCCTCCAGAGTCTATACTCTTACCCACCTCATTACCCTAACCTACAGCTCCTTAAGAAAATGGAAGAAATGCAAAATCCATCCAAGCAATGAGGAAATTAGATGCAATCTTTGTGAGGGTTGACCTTGTCAACTGAATTGAGAATGTTGACACAGAAATATATACATATACACACATATTGTTTTAGAGACAAGGTCTCGCTATGTTGCTCAGGCTGGACTTAACTCCTAGGGTCAAGTGACTCTCCCACTTCAGTCTCCTGAGTATCTGGGACTATGGGTATGTGCCACTGTGCTAAAATAATTTTATAAGTGTTTGTTGAAAGCAAAATGTGAGAACTGACCCAGCAGACACACCAACAAAGTCAGAAGTAATCTGAAATCTGTCATACAGTGAAAGATTTTTTTTTTTAAAGAAAGAAAAAGACAGAAAAGAAGAAAGAAAGAGTGAAAGAAAGAAAAAAAAGAATGTCAGAGAGAAAGAAAGGGGAAGAGAAAGAGGGAGAGAGAACGGGATTCTTGTTCTATTGCCCAGGCTAGAATGCAGTCTAAAAATGGGTATTAAAAACCTCTTTTATGCCAGTAATTGTGCTTAACAATGGAGACAATGTCTCCCGTTCCCCACTTTTGATCAAGCTCTTCCCATGGGAGGTGGAGGTTGCA
>CAUYLG010029584.1:0-10686 GCA_963573385.1 Cacajao melanocephalus | reverse complement strand
AAAGGGTTTCTAAAATGTTGCATACACACATCACTTTAGCACTTTCAGTTGAATGCACACATTGACATTCATTCTGTTGGGTAGCTCTGTTTTGGTTTTAAAGCCAGATATTTCCCTTTGTAGCCTATACTCCCATTCACTATGGAATATCCAAATGCAGCTCCCAGAATACACGTGTTTCTCACTCGATGAAACAAAACATAGATGCAACTCCCTTAGTTGAACGAACACACAGCATGGCACTTTAAAAGTTACGTTTCTTCTGTGTTTTAGACGCATTCTTACAGCTATTTCCGATAAGCCTTGATTTTGCTGGAAATGTGTTTTTAGGTTCTCCACAGAAAGGGTTTCTTAACTGCTGCATACACACATCAGTTTAACTCTGTAAGCTGAATGCACTCATTGACATTCCTTCTGTTAGGTAGCTCTGTTTTGGTTTTTAAGCCAGATATTTCCCTTTGCAGCATATACTCCCCTTCACTAGGGAATGTCCAAAGGCAGCTCCTAGCAGAAACGTGTTTCTCAGTCACTGAAACAGAGTATAGATGCCACTCCCTTCGTTGAACGACCACACAGCACAGCACTTTCAAAGTTACGTTTCTTCTGTGTTTCAGACGCAGTCTTTCTGCTATTTCCTGTAAGCCTCTAAACATTATGTTTCTTCTGTGTTTTAGAAGCAATCTTACTGCTCTTTCCTATAAGCCTTGATTTTGCTGGAAATCTGTGTTTTAGATTCTCCACAGAAATGGTCTCTAAACTGCTGCATAGACACGTCACTTTAACTCTGTAAGTTGCATGCACACACTAACTTTCATTTGTCAGGTAGCTCTGTTTTGGTTTTAAAACCCAATATTTCACTTGTCAGCATATACTCCCATTCAGTCTGGAATATCCAAATGCAGCTCCCAGAAGAAATGTGTTTCCTACACACTGAAACAAAGCATATATGCAACTCCCTTTGTTGAATGAACACACAGCAGGGCACAGTAAAATATACGTTTCTTCTGTATTTTAGACACAGTCTTATTGCTATTTCCTATAAGCCCTGATTTTGCTGGAAATGTCTGTGTTCTGATAATCCACAGAAAGGGTTTCCAAACTGCTGCATACACACATAAGTTTACTCTGTAAGTTGAATGCACACACTGATAATAATTCAGTTAGGTAGCTCCATTTCAGTTTTAATGCCAGGTATTTCCCTTTAGAGCATACACTCCGATTCACTCTGAAATGTTCAAATGCAACTCCTAGAAGAAACGTGTTTCTCACTCACTGAAACAAAGCCTAGATGCAACTCCCTTAGTTAAAGGAACACATAACAGGGCAATTTAAAGATACGTTTCTTCTGTGTTTTGGACGCAGTCTTACAGCTATTTCCTATAAGCCTTGATTTTGCTGGAAATGTCTGTTTTTACATTCTCCACAGAAAGGGTTTCTAAACTGCCGCATACACACATCAGTTTAACTCTTTAAGTTGAATGCACACATTGACATCCATTCCGTTAGGCAGTTCCGTTTTGGTTTTAAAGCCAGATATTTCCCTTGTCAGCATATAATCCCAATCAATTTGGAATCTCCAAATGCAGCTCCTAGAAGAAACGTGTTTCTCAATTGCTATAAAACAGCATTGATGCAACTCCCTTAGTTAAACGAACACACAGCACAGCACTTTAAAAATTACTTTTCTCCTGAGTTTCAGATGCAGTCTTACTGCTATTTCCTATAAGTCTGTAAAAGTTACATTTCTTCTGTGTTTTACACACAGTCTTACTGCAGTTTCCCATAAGCCTTGATTTTGCTAGAAATGTCAGGTTCTGATTCTCCACAGAAAGGGTTTCTAAACTGCTGCATACACGCATCAGTTTATTTCTGTAAGTGGAATTCACAGATTGACGTTCATTCTGCTAGGTATCTCCATTTTGGTTGTAAAGCCAGATATTTCCCTTTGCAGCTTATACTCCAATTCGCTCTGCAATGTCTGAAGGCAGCTCCTAGAAGAACTGTGTTTCTCCCTCACTGAAACAAAGAATAGATGAAATTCCCTTAGTTGAAGGAACACAGAGCAGACACTTTAAATGATACGTTTCTTCTGTTTTTAAGATGCAGTCTTACTGCTATTTATAATACGCCTTGATTTTGCTGAAAACGTCTGTTTTTATATTCTCCACAGAAAGGGATTCTAAACTGCTGCATGCACACATAATGGGAGTATAGGCTGTAAAGGGAAATATCTCGCTGTAAAACCAAAATGGAGCTATCTAACAGAATGTTTGTCAATGTGTGCATTCAACTTACAGAGTTAAACTGATGTGTGTATGCAGCAGTTTAGAAACACTTTCTTTGGAGAATCAAAAAACAGATATTTAAAGCCAAATTTTGTCATATAAGAAATAGCAATAAGACTCTGTCTGAAACACGGAAGAAGCGTGTCTTTCAAACTGCTCTGCTGTGTGTTCTTTCAACTAAGAGAGTTGCATCTATTTTTGGATTCAATGATTTACAAACACGTTTCTCCCAGGAGATGCATTTCGATATTCCCGAGTGAATGGAAGTATATGCTGTACAGAAAAATATCTCACTCTAAAACCAAAGTAGAGATATCTAAGAGAATGATTGTCGATGTGTGCATTCAACTACAGAGTTACAATAATGTGTGTATAAAGCAGTTTAGAAACCCTTTCTGTGGAGAATCTAAAAACAGATATTTCCAGCCAAATCCCAAAATATAAGAAAAAGCAGTGAGACAGAATATAAAACACAGAAGAAACTTATCATTCAAAATGCTCTGCTATGTGATTGTTCAACTAAGGGAGTTTCATCTATTTTTGGATTCAAAGAGGTACAAACACATTTCTTCTAGGAGCTCCGTTTGAACATTCCTGAGTGAATGGGAGTATATGCTGTATAGAGGAATATCTCACTCTAAAAGCAAAACAGAGCTATCTAACAGAATGATTGTCAATGTGTGCATTCAACTTACAGAGGTACACCAATTTGTGTATGCAGCACTTCAGAAACCCTTTCTGTGGAGTATCTAAAAACAGCTATTTCCAGCCAAATCCCTGTATATAAAAAAAAGCAGTCAGACTGCATGTAAATCACAGAAGGAACTTATCATTCAAACTGCAATGCTGTATGTTCGTTCAACTAAGAGAGTTGTATCTATGTTTGTACTCAGCTAGTTATACACTTGTTTCTCCTAGGAGCTGCGTTTGGACATTCCCAAGTGAATGGCAGTATATGCTTTACAGAGAAATATATCACTCAAAAACCAAAATGGACCTACCTAACAGAATGATTGTCAATGTGTACATTCAACATACAGAGTTACACTGATGTGTGTATGCAGCATTTTATAAACCCTTTCTGTGGAGAATCTAAAAACAGATATTTCCAGACAAATCAAGACATATAATAAATAGCTGTAAGACAGCGTCTAAAATACAGAAAAAAGTATCTTTCGAAGTGCTCTGCTGTGTGTTTGTTCAACTAACAGAGTTGCATCTATGTTTGGATTCAGCGAGTTATAAACACTTTTCTTCTAGGAGCTTCATTTGGACATTGCCGAGTGAATGGGAGTATATGCTGTACAGAGAAATATCTCACTTTAAAACCAAAACTGAGCTATCTAAGAGAATGATTGTCAATGTATGCACTCAACTTACAGACTTACACTGATGTGTGTATGCGACTGTTTAGAAACACTTTCTATGGAGAATCTAAAAGCAGACATTTCCAGGCAAATCCCAGTATATAAGAAACAGCAGTTAAACTGCATGCAAAACACAAAAGAAACATATCTTTCAAACTGCTCTGCTCTGTTCGTTCATCAAAGAGAGTTGCATCTATGTTCAGATTCAGCAAGTTACTTCTGTTTCTTCTAGTAGCTGTGATTGGACATTCCTGAATGAATGGGAGTACATGCTGTACAGAGAAATATCTCGCTCTAAAACCAAAACGGAGCTATCTAACAAATGATTGTCAATGTGTGCATTCAACTTGCAGAGTTACACGGATGTGTCTATGCAGCAGTTTAGAAACCCTTTCTGTGTAGAATCTAAAAACATATTTCCAGAAAAATCAAGGCATGTAAGAAAAAGCAGTAAGACTGCATGTTAAACACAGAAGAAACTTAACTTTCAGACTGCTCTGCTGTGTGTTCATTCAACTAAGAGAGTTACATCTATTTTTGGATTCAGCGAGTGACAAAGACGTTATTTCTAGGAACTGCGTTTTGACATTCCCGAGTGAATGGGAGTATACGCTCTACAGACAAATATCTTCCTCTAAAACAGAAACGGAGCTATCTAACAAAATAATTGTCAATGTGTGCATTCAACTTGCAGAGTTACACTGATATGTGTATGCAGCAGTTAAGAAAGCCTTTCTGTGGAGAATCTACAAAAAGGTATTTCCAGCCAAATCAAGGCATACAAGAGAAAGCAGTAAGACTGCATCTGAAACACAGAAGAAATGTATCTTTCAACTGCTCTGCTGTACGTTTGTTCAGTGAAGAGAGCTGCATCCGTGTTTGGATTAAGTGAGTTACAAACACATTTCTTCTAGCAGCTGCATTTGGACATTACAGAGTGAATGGGAGTATATGCTATACAGAGAAATATCCCACTCTATAACCAAAACGGAGCTATCTAACAGGATGATTGTCAATTTGTGCATTAAACTAACAGAGTTACACTGATTTATGTATGCAGCAGTTTAGAAACCATTTCTGTGGAGAATCTAAAAACAGACATTTCCAGGGAACTCCTGGCATATAAGAAATTGTAGTAAGACTGCGTCTAAAACAGAGGAAACTTTTCTTTCAAACTCTTCTGATATGTTTATTCAACTAAGAGAGTTGCATCTACGTATGGATTCAGCGAGTAACAAACACGTTTCTTCTAGGAGCTGCGTTTGGACATTCCCAAATGAATGGGAGTATATGCTGCATAGAGAAATATCTCGTTCTAAAACCAAAACGGAGCTATCTAATAGAATGATTGTCAAAGTGTACATTCAACTTACAGAGTTACACTGATGTGTATATGCAGCAGTTTAGAAACCCTTTCTGTGGAGAATCTACAAAAAGGTATTTCTGGCCAAATCAAGGCACATAAGAAAAAGCAGTAAGACTGTATGTAAAACACAGAAGAAACTTATCTTTCAAACTGCTCTGCTGTGTGTTCATGCAACTAAGAGAGTTGTATCTATGTATGGATTTAGCGAGTCACAAACACGTTTCTTCAAGGGGAGGCCTTTGGACATTCCAGAGTGAATGGGAGTGTATGTTGTAAAGAGAAATATCTCGCTCTAAAACCATAATGGAGCTATCTCACAGAAGGATTCTCAATGTGTGCTTTCAACTTGCACAGTTACACTGATGTGTGTATGCAGCAGTATAGAAACACTTTCTCTGGACAATGTAAAAACAGTATTTCCAGCCAAATCCCTGCATATAAGAAAAAGCAGTAAGACTGCATGAAAAACACAGAAGAAACTTATCTTTCAGACTAGCCTGCTGTGTGTTCATTCAACTAAGATAGTTGCATTTATGTATGGATTCAGCGAGTTACAAACACGTTTCTTTTAGGAGCTGAACTTGGACATTCCTGAGTGAATGGGAGAATATGCTGTACAGAGAAATATCTCGCTCCAAAACCAAAACAAAGATATCTAAGGGAATGATTGTCAATGTCTGCATTCAACTTACAGGTTTACACTGATGTGTATATGCAGCAGTTTAGAAAACCTTTCTGTGGAGAATCTAAAAACAGACATTTCCAGGCAAATTCCATTATATAAGAAATAGCAGTAAGACTGAGTCTAAAACACAGAGGAAAATTATCTTTAAATCCCTCCTGCTTTATTCGTTCAACTAGGAGAGTGGCAACTATGTATGGATTCAGTGAGTTACAAACACGTTTCTTTTAGGAGCTCCATTTAGACATTCCTGAGTGATTGGGAGTATAGGCTGTACAGATAAATATCTCACTCTAAAACCAAAACGGAGCTATCTAACAGAATGTCAATGTGTGCATCCAGCTTACAGAGTTTCTCTGATGTGTATATTCAACAGTTTAGAAACCCTTTCTGTGGAGAATCTAAAACAAATATTTCCAGCCAAATCAAGGCATATAAAAAACAGCAGTAAGACTGCATCTAAAACACAGAAGAAACGTATCTTTCAAACTGCTCTGCTGTGTGTTCGTTCAACTAAGAGAGGTACACTTTGTTTGGATTCAGCAAGTTACAAACACTTTTCTTCTAGGTGCTGCGTTTGGACATTCCTGAGTGAAAGGTAGTATATGCTGCACAGAGAAGTATTTCACTGTAAAACCAAAATGGAGCTATCTAACAGAAAGATTGTCAATGTGTGCATTCAACTTGCAGAGTTACACTGATGTGTGTATGCAACAGTTTAGAAATCCTTTCTTTGGACAATCTAAAAACAGGTATTTCCAGCCAAATTAAGGCATATAAGAAAAAGCAGTAAGACTGCATGTAAAACACAGAAGAAACTTATATTTCAGACCTCCCTGCTGTGTGTTCGTTCAACTAACAGAGCAGCATCTATATTAGGACTCAGCGATTTACAAACACTTTTTTTTCTATGAGCTGCATTTCTTCCTTTCCGAGTGCATGGGAGTATACACTGTACAGAGAAATATCTCGCTTTCAAATCAAAATGGAGCTATCTAACAGAATGATTGTCAATGTGTTTGCTCATCTTTCAGAATTACACTGATGTGTGTATGCAGCAGTTTAGAAAAACTCTGTAGAGAATCTAAAAACAGACATTCCCAAGAAAATCCCAGCATATAGGAAATAGCAGTAAGACTGCATCTAAAATAGAGAGGAAACATATCTTTCAAACTACTCTGCTGTGTTCGTTCAACTAAGAGAGTTGCAACTATGTATTTATTCAGCGGGTTACAAACACATTACTTCTAGGAGATGCGTTTGGACATTCTCAAGTGAATGGGAATATATGCTCTACAGAGAAATATCTCACTCTGAAACCAAAATGGAGCTATCTAACAAAATGTCAGTGTGTGTATCCAACTTACAGAGTTTCACTAATGTGTGTATGCAGCAGTTTAGAAACTCTTTCTGTGGAGAATCTAAAAACAGATATTTCCAGCCAAATCCAGGCATATAAGAAAAAGCAGTCAGACTGCATGTAAACACAGAAGAAACATATCAATCAAACTGCTATGCTGTGTGTTCGTTCAACTAAGAGAGTTGCATCTATGTTTGGATACAGCGAGTTACAAACACGTTTCTTATAGGAGCTGCATTTGCACATTCCAGAGTGAATGGGAGTATATGCTGTACAGAGAAATATCTCAATTTCAAACCAAAACGGATCTATGTAACAGAATGATTGTCAATGTGTGCATTCAATGTAGAGTTACACTTATGTGGGTATGCACCAGTTTAGAAATCCTTTCTGTGGAGAATCAAAAAACAGATATTTTCAGCCAAATCCCAGTATATAAGAAATAGCAGCAAGACTGCATCTAAATCACAGAAGAAACGTATCTTTCAACCTACTCTGCTGTGTTTTCGTTCAATTAAGAGAGTTGAATCTATGTTTGGATTCAGCGAGTTACAAACACGTTTCTTCTAGGAGCTGTGTTTGGACATTCCTGAGTGAATGGGTGTGTGTATAGGCTGTACAGAGAAATATCTCACTCTAAAACAAAAATTGGAGCTATCTAACAGAATTATTGTTAATTGCGCATTCAGTTTACAGAGTTACAATGAGGTGTGCTTGCAGCAGTTTAGAAATCCTTTCTGTGAAGAATCTAAAACAGATATTTCCAGCCAAATCATAGAATATAAGGAAAAGCAGTAAGACTGCATGTAAAACACAGAAGAAACTTATGTTTCAGACTGCTCTGCTGTGTGTTCATAAAAGTAATAGAGTTACATCTATGTTTGGATTCAGGGATAAAAAACACGTTTCTTGTAGGAGCAGTTTTTGGATATTACCGAGTGAATGGGAGTATATGCTGTGAAGTGAAATATCATGGTCTAAAACCAAAATGGCGCTATTTAACAGAATGATTGTCAATGTGTGCATTCAACTTACAGAGTTACACTGATGTGTGTATGCAGCAGTTTAGAAACCCTTTCTGTGGAGAATCTAAAAACAGATATTTTCAGCCAAATCCCGGAATGTATGAAAATGAAGTAAGACTCCGTCTAAATCACAGAAGAAACGTATCTTTCAAACTGCTCTATTGTATGTTCGTTCAACAAAGAAAGTTGCATCTATGTTTGCATTCAGAGAGTTAGAAACACTTTTCTGCTAGGAGCTGCATTAGGACATTTCTGAGTGAATGCGAGTATATGCTGTGCAGAGAAGCAACTCCCCCTAAAACCAAAACAGAGCTATCTAACAAAATGATTTTCAATGTTTGCATTCAACTTACAGAGTTAAACTAATGTGTGTATGCATTAGTTTAGAAACTCTTTCTCTGAAGAATCTAAAAACAGATATTTCCAGCCATATCCCAGCATATAAGAAATAGCAGTAAGACTGCATCTAAAATACAGAAGAAACGTATCTTTCATACTGGTCTGCTTCATACCCTTTCTGTGGAGAATCTAAAAACAGACATTTCCAGCAAAATCAAATCTTATAATAAATAGCAGTAAGAATGCACCTAAAACACAAAAGAAATGAAAATTTTAAAGTGCTCTGCTGTGTGTTCTTTCAACTAAGGGAGTTGCATCTATGGCTTGTTTCAGCGAGTGAGAAACACACCGCTTTTAGGAACTGCCTTTGGACATTCCAGAATGAATGGGAGTGTGTGCTGCAAAGGGAGATATCTGGCTTTAAAACCAAAATGGAGCTACCTAACTGAATGAATGTCAATGTGTGAATTCAACTTACAGAGGTAAACTTATGTCTGTATGCAGCAGTTTAGAAAAACATTCTGTTGATAGTCAAAAATGGTTTTTCCCGACTGAATGGGTGTATAGGCTGTAAAGGGAACTATCTCACTCTAAAACCAAAATGGAACATCAAACAGAACACTAGTCAATTTGTGCATTCAACTTACAGGGTTAAACCAATGTGTGTATGCAACAGTTAAGAAGCCCTTTCTGTGAAGAATCTAAAAAGGGACTTTCCCGACTGAATGGGAGTATAGGCTGTAAAGGGAAATATCTCGCACTAAAACCAAAACAGAACTATCTAACAAAATGCATGTCAATGTGTGCATTCAACTTACAGAGATAAACTGATGTGTGTATTCATCAGTTTATAAACCCTTTCTGTGTAGAATCTAAAAACGGACATTCAAGACTCAATGGAAGTATAGGCTGTAAAGGAAAATATCTAGCTCTAAAACCCAAACGAAGCTTCTACCAGAGTGCTTGTCAATGTGTGCCTTCATCTTGCAGAGTTAACCTGATGTTTGTACTCAGCAGTTTAGAAAGTCTTTCTGTGAAGTATCTAAAAACAGACTTTCCCGATTGAATGGGAGTATAATCTGTAAATGGAAATATCTCGCTACAAAACCAAAACAGAGCTTTCTAACAGAATGCCTGTCAATGTGTGCATTTAACATATAGAGTTACACTGATGAGTATATGTAGCAGCTTAGAATCCCTTTCTGTGTAGAACCTAAAAGTGGACATTCCTGACAGAATGGGAGTATAGGCTGTAAAGGGAAATATCTTGCTCTAAAGCAAAAACGGAGCTTCTAACACAATACTTGTCAATGTGTGAATTCAACTTCCAGATTTAACCTGATGTATCTATGCAGCAGTTCAGAAACCCTTTCTGTGGAGAATCTACACACAGACAATGTCTACAGAATGGGAGTATAGACTTTAAAGGGAAATATCTCACTCCAAAACCAAAACGGAGTTATCTAACAGAATGCTTTTCAATGTGTGCATTCAACTTACAGAGTTAAATTGGTAAGTGTATGCTGCTGTTTAGAAACCCTTTCTGTAGAGAATCTAAAAACAGACATTGTCGACTGAATGGGACTAAAGGCAATAAAGGGAAATATCTCACTCTAAAATGAAAATGGAGTGATCTAACATAATGATTGTCAATGTGTGCATTTAACTTACACAGTTACACTGATATGTATATGCAGCAGTTTAGAAACCCTTTCTGTGGAGAAACTAAAAACACATATTTCCAGCCATATCCCAGCATACACAACATAGCAGTAAGACTGTGTCTAAAACACAGAAGAAAAGTATTTTTAAAACAGCTCTGCTGTGTGTAAGTTTAACTAAGAGAGTTGCATCTACGTTTTGATTCAGCGAGTTACAAACACATTTCTTTTCTTTTCATTTTTTTTGAAAGAAAGAAAAAGAGAGAAAAGAAGAAAGAAAGAAAGAGTGAAAGAAAGGAAAAAAAAGAATGTAAGAGAGAAAGAAAGAGGAAGAGAAAGAAGGAGAGAGAACGGGATTCTTGTTCTATTGCCAAGGCTACAATGCAGTCTAAAAATGGGTATTAAAAACATCTTTTATGCCAATAATTGTGCTTAACAATAGAGACAGGAAGGCATAAGGGATGAAAATAACAAACAAGCAGCCAACCAATATTTTATTTAAACCTGTAAAATGCTATGCAATTGCTGAGGAGTGATTTACTTCCAATTATGTGGTCACTTTTAAAATAGGTGTAATGTGATACTGAGAAAAATGTATGTT
>CAUYLG010029583.1:0-13550 GCA_963573385.1 Cacajao melanocephalus | reverse complement strand
TCTGAAGTTCAGGCAGCAATTAAGAGCCTACCACCCAAAAAAAGCCCAGGTCCAGATAGGTTCACAGCTGAATTCTACCAGACATACAAAGAGGAGCTGGTACCTTTCCTTCTGAAACTATTCCAAATAATCCAAAAAGAGGGAACCCTTCACAAATCATTTTATGAGACCAACATCATCCTGATACCAAAACCCAGCAGAGATTCAACAAGAAAAGAAAACATCAGGCAAATATCCATGATGAACATTGATGCAGAAATCTTCAATAAAATATTGGCAAATCTAAAAACACATGTTTCCAGCAAAGTACTGGTTTATAAGAAACAGCAGTAAGACATCGTCTAAAGCACAGAAGAAACATCTTTTAAAGTGCTCTTCTGTGTGTTCGTTCAACTAAGGGAGTTTCATCTAAGCTTTGTTTCAGTGAGTGAGAAACACGTTGCTGGTTGGTGTTGCATTTGGACATTCCAGAATGAATGGTAGTATATGCTGTAATGGGAAATATCTGGCTTTAAAACCAAAACGGAGCTGCCTACAGAATGAATGTCAATGTGTGCATTCAACTTACAGAGTTAAACTGATGTGTGTTTGCAGCAGTTTAGAAACAATTTCTGTGGAGAATCTAAGAACAGATCTCTCAGGAAAATAGCGGCTTCTAAAGAACAGCAGTATGACTGCGTATAAAACACAGAAGAAATGTATCTTTTAAAGTGCTCTGCTTTGTGTTCATTCAACTAAGGGAGTTGCATCTATCCTTTTTTTCCACGAGTGAGAAACATGTTGCTGGAAAGAGATGCATTTGGACATTCCAGAGTGAATGGGAGTATATGCTGCAAAGGGAAATATCTGCCGTTAAAACCAAAATGGAGCTAACTAACACAATGAATGTCAGTGTGTGCATTCAGCTTACAGAATTAAACTGATGTGTGCTTGCAGCAGTTTAGAAACGATTTCTGTGGAGAATCTAAAAACAGATGTTTCCAGCAAAATACAGGTTTATAGGAAACAGCAGAAAGACTGCATTTAAAACACAGAAGAAACGTAACTTTTAACGTGCACTTCTGTGTGTTCGTTCAACTAAGGGAGTTGAATCTATGCTTTGTTTTGGCGAGTGAGAAACACGTTGCTGGTAGGAGTTGCATTTGGACATTCCAGAGTGAATGGGAGTATATGCTGCAAAAGGAAATATCTGGCTTTAAAACCAAAACAGAGCAACCTAACAGAATGAATGTCAATGTGCGCATTCAACTTATGAGTAAAACTGATGTGTGTTTGCAGCAGTTTAGAAACCTTTTTTTTGGAGCATTTAAATACAGATATTTTCAGCAAAATTGTGGCTTATAAGAAACAGCAGTAAGACTGCATCTAAAACACAGAAGAAAGGTATGTTTTAAAGTACTCTCCTGTGCTTTCATTCAACTAAGGGAGTTGCATCTATGCTTTGTTTCAGCGAGTGAGAAAAACGTTGCTGGTAGGAGTTGCATCTGGACATTCCAGACTCAATGGGATTATATGCTGCAAAGGGAAATATCTGGCTTTAAAACCAAAATGGAGCTGCCTAACAGAATGAATGCCAATGTGTGCATTCAACATACAGTGGTAAACTGATGTGTATTTGCAGCAGTTTAGAAACCATTTCTGTGGAGAATCTAAAACAGATGTTTCCTGCAAAATAGCAGCTTATAAGAAACAGCACTAAGACTGCATTTAAAACACAGAAGAAACACATCTTTTAAAGTGCTCTGTTGTGTGTTCGTTCAACTAAGGGACTTGCATCTATGCTTGGTTTTGGCGAGTGAGAAACACGTTGCTGGTAGGAGTTGCATTTGGACATTCCAGAGTGAATGGGAGTATATGCTGCAAAGGGAAATATCTGGGTTTAAAACCAAAATGGAGCTACCTAACAGAGTGAATGTCAATGTGTGCAGTCAACTTACAGAGTTAATCTGATGTGTGTTTGTGGCACTTTAGAAACCATCCCTGTGGAGAATCTAAAAACATATATTACAAGCAAAATACCGGCTTATAGGAAACAGCGGTAAGACTGCATCTAAAACACAGAAGAAACGTATCTTTTAAAGTGCTCTGCTGTGTGTCCATTCAGCGAAGGGAGTTGCATCCGTGCCTTGTTTCAGCAAGTGAGAAACACGTTGCTGGTAGGAATTTGATTTAGACATTCCAGAGTGAATGGGAGTATATGCGGCAAAGGGAAATATCTGGCTTTACAACCAAAACAGAGCTACCTAACAGAATGAATGTCAATATGTGCAGTCAACTTACAGAGTTAAACTGGTGTGTGTTTGCAGCAGTTCAGAAATCATATCTGTTCGGAATCTAAAAACAGATATTTCCAGCAAAATACCAGCTTATAAGAAAACAGCAGTAAGATGGCATCAGAAACACAGAAGAAACGTATGTTTTAATGTGAGCTTCTGTGTGTTCATTCAACTAAGGTGATGCATTTATGCTTTGTTTCAGCGACTGAGAAACTCGTTGCTGGTAGGAGTTGCATTTGGACATTCTTCAGTGAATGGGAGTATAGGCTGCAAAGGGAAATATCTGGCTTTAAAACCAAAACGGTGCTACCTAACCAAAGGAATGTCAATATGTGCTTTCCACTTAAGAGTTAAACTGATGTGTGTTTGCAGCAGTGTAGAAACCATTTCTGTGGACAATCTAAAAACTAATATTTCCTACAAAATACAGACTTACAAGAAACAGCAGTAAGACTGTGTCTAAACCACAGAAGAAACATATATTTTAAAGTGCTCTGCTGTGTGTTCGTTCAGTCAAGGGAGTTTAATCTATGCTTTGTTTCAGCGAGTGAGAAACACATTGCTGGTAGGGGTTGCATTTGGACATTCCAGAGTGAATGGTAGTATATGCTGCTCAGGAACATACCTGGCTTTAAAACCAAAACGGTGCTAACTATCAGAATGAAAGTCAATGTTTGCATTCCACTTACAGAATTAAACTGATGTGTGTTTTCAGCAGTTTAGAAAGCATTTCTATGGAAAATCTAAAAACAGATGTTTCCAGCAAAATACCAGCTTATAAAAAACAGCAGTAAGACTGCGTCTAAAACACAGAAGAAAATTTTCTTTTAAAGTGCTCTGCTGTGTATTCGTTCAACAAAGGCAGTTTAATCTATGCATTGTGCCAGCAAGTGAGAAACACGTTGCTGGTAGGAATTGCATTTTGACATTCCAGAGTGAATAGGAGTATATGCTACACAGGGAAATATCTGACTTTAAAACCAAATTGGATCTAACTGACAGAATGAATGTCAACATGTGCATTCAACTTACAGAGTTAAACTGATGTGTGTTTGCAGCAGTTTAGAAAACATTTCTGTGGAGAATCTAAAACCAGATATTTCTAACAAAATACTAGCTTATAAGAAATATCAGTAAGACTGCATCTAAAACACAGAAGAAACGTATCATTTAAAGTGCTCTACTGTGTGTTCGTTTAAGGGAGTTGCATCTATGCTTTGTTTAAGCGAGTGGGAAACACTTTTCTCTTTGGAGGAGCATTTGGACATTTTAGTATGAGTGGGAGTATATGTTGCAAAGGTAAATATCTGGTATTAAAACCAAAACAGAGCTACATAACAGAATGAATCTCAATGTGCGAATCGAACTTACAGAATTAAACTGATGTGTGTATGCAGCAGTTTAGAAACCATTTCTGTGGAGAATCCAAAAAAAGACATGTCCAGCAAAATCCCGGCTCATAGGTAATAGCAGTAAGACTGCATCTGAAACAGAGAAGAAACATATCTTTTAAAGTGCTCTGCTTTGTGTTCATTCAACTAATGGAGTAGCGTCTATCCTTTGTTTTAGCGAGTGTGAAACACGTTTCTTCTTGGAGCTGCATTTGGACATTCCAGAGTGAATGGGAGTATACCCTGAAAAGGGAAATGTCTGTCTTTAAAGCCAAAGCGGAGCTATCTTACAGAATGAATGTCAATGTGTGCATTCAACTTACAGGGTAAAACTGATGTGTGTATGCAGCAGTTTAGAAACCCTTTCTGTGCAAAATCTAAAAACATATTTCCTGCAAAACACTGGCTTATGGGAAACATCAACAAGACTGCATCTAAAACACAGAAGAAACATATCTTATAAAGAACTCTGCTGTGCCTTTGTTCAACTAAGAGAGTTGCATCTATGCTTTGTTTCAGCAAGTGAGAAACAGGTTTCTTCTAGAAGCTTCTTTTTGACATTACAGAGTGAATGTGAGTATATGCTGCAAAGGGAAATATCTGGCTTTAAAACCATAATGGAGCCACCTACCAGAATGAATGTCAATGTGTGCATTCAACTTACAGAGTTAAAGTGATGTGTGTTTGCAGCAGTTTAGAAACCATTTCTGTGGAGAATGTAAAAACAGACATTTCCAGCAAAATACTGGCTTATAAGAAATAGCAGTATGACTGCATCTGAAACACAGAAGAAACCTATCTTTTAAAGTGCTCTGTGGTGTGTTCGTTCAACTAAGGGCATTGCATCTATGTTTTGTTTCAGCGAGTGAGAGACACGTTTCTCTAGGAGTTGCATTTGGACATTCCAGAGAGAATCAGAGTATATTCTGCAAAGGGAAATATCTGGCTTTAAAAGAAAATGGAGCTACCTCACAGAATGAATGTCAATGTGTGCACTCAACTTACAGAGTAAAACTTAAGTGTGTGTGCAGCAGTTTAGAAACCCTTTCTTTGAAGAATCTAAAAACTGATATTTTCAGCAAAATCCCAGGTTATAGGAAATGGCAGTAAGACCTAATCTAAAACATGGAAAAAATGTATCTTTTAAACTATTATGCTGTGTGTTCATTCAACTAATGGAGTTTCATCTATGCTTTGTTTCAGGGAGTGAGAAACACGTTTCTTCTAGGAGTTGCATTTGCACATTCCAGATTGAATGGGAGTATATGCTGCAAAGGGAAATGTCTGGCTTTAAAACCAAAACAGAACTACCTAACAGAATGAATGTCAATATGTGCATTCAACTTACAGAGCTAAACTGATGTGTGTATGCAGCAAGTTAGAAACCATTTCTGTGGAGAATCTAAAACCAGACATTTCCAGCAAAATCCTGGCTCATAGGAAACATCAGTAAGACTGCATCTAATACACAGAAGAAACGTATCTTTCAAAGTGCTCTGATGTGTGTTTGTTCACCTAAGGCTATTGCATCTATGCTTTGTTTCAGCGAGTGAGAAACACATTTCTTCTAGGAGCTGCATTTGGACTTTCCAGAGTGAAGTTGAGTATAGGCTGCGAAGGGAAATATCTGGCTTTAAAACCAAAATGGAGCTACCTAACTGAATGAATGTCAATGTGCGCATTCAACTTACAGAGTTAAACTGATGTGTGTTTGCAACAGGTTAAGAACCCTTTCTGTGGAGAATCTAAAAACAGACATTTCCAGCAAAATACTGGCTTATAGGAAAAAGCAGTAAGACTTCATCTAAAACACAGAAGAAATGTATCTTTTAAAGTGTTCTGCTGTGTGTTCGTTCAACTAAGGGAGTTGCATCTGTGTTTTGTTTCAGCGAGTGAGAAACAGGTTTCTTCTAGGAGCTGCATTTGGACATTCCAGAGTGAATCTGAGTATCTCCTGCAAAGAGAAATATCTGGCTTTAAAACAAAAACGGAGCTACCAAATGGAATGAATGTCAATGTGTGCATTAAACTTAAAGAGTTTAACTATTGTGTGTTTGCAGCAGGTAAGGAACCCTTTCTGCAGAGAATATAAAAATAGACATTTCCAGCAAAATACTGGCTTATAAGAAACAGCAATAAGACTGCATCAAAAACACATAAGAAACGTATCTTTTAAAGTGCTCTGCTATGCGTTCATTCAACTCAAAGTGTTGCGTTTATGTTTTGTTTCATCGAGTGAGAATCACGTTTCTTCCATGAGTTGCATTTGGACATTCCAGAGTGAATGGGAGTATATCCTGCAAAGGGAAATATCTGGCTTTAAAACCAAAATGGAGCTACCTAACAGAATGAATGTCAATGTGTGCATTCAACTTACAGAGTAAAACCGATGTGTGTATGCAGCAGTTTAGAAACCCTTTCTGTGGAGAATTTAAAAACTGTCATTTTCAGCAAATCCCAGTAGATAGGAAATAGCAGTAGACTGCATATAAAACACAGAAGAAACGTATCTTTTAAAATGTTCTCTTGTGTGTTTGTTCAACTAAGAAAGTTGCATCTATGCTTTGTTTCAGCGAGTGAGAAACAGGTTTCTTCAAGGAGCAGTATTTGGATATTCCAGAGTGAATGTGAATATATGCTGCAAAGAGAAGTATCTGTCTTTAAAACCAAAACGGAGCTACCTAACAGAATGAATGTCAATGTGTGCATTCAAGTTAAAGAGTTGAACTGGTTTGTGTATGTAGCAGTTTAGAAACTCTTTCAGTGGAGAATGTAAAAACAGGCATTTCCAGCAAAATACTGCCTTATAAGAAACCGCCACAAGACTGCGTCTAAAACACAGAAGAAACCTATCTTTTAAAGCAATCTGTTCTGTTCGTTCCACTAAGGAAGTTGCATCTATGCTTCGTTTCAGCGAGTGAGAAACACGTTTCTTCTAGGAGCTTAATTTGGACATTCCAGAGTACATGTGAGTACATGCTGCAAGGGGAAATATCTGGCTTTAAAACCAAAATTTAGCTTACTAACAAAATGAATGTCAATGTGTGCATTCAACTTACAGAGTTATACTGATGTGTGTATGCAGCAGTTTAGAAACCCTTTCTGTGAAGAATATAGAAACAGACATTTCCAGCAAAATCCTGGCTTATAGAAAACATCAGTGAGACTGCATCTAATACACAGAATAAACGTATCTTTTAAAGTTCTCTGGCATGTGTTAGTTCATCTAAGGGCATTGCATCTATGCTTTGTTTCAGCGAGTGAGAAACACGTTTCTTCTAGGAGCTGCATTTGGACTTTCCAAAGTGAAGTTGAGTATATGCTGCAAAGTGAAATATCTGGCTTTAAAACCAACACAGAGCTACCTAACAGAATGAATGAGAATGTGTGCTTTCAACTTACAGAGTTAAACTGATTTGTGTATGCAGCAGTTTAGAAACCCTTTCTGCGGAGAATCTAAAAACAGACATTTCCAGCTTATAGGAAAACATCAGTAAGACTGCGTCTAAAACACAGAAGAAACATATCTTATAAAGTGGTCTGATGTGTGCTTATTCAACTAAGGGAGTTGCATCCATGCTTGGTTTCATCTAGTGGGAAACATGTTTCCTCTAGGAGTTGCAATTGGACATTCCTGACTGAATAGGTGTATATGCTGCAAAGGAAATATCTGGCTTTAAAACCAAAATGGAGCTACCTAACAGAATGAACGTCAATGTGTGCATTCAACTTACAGAGTTAAACTGTCATGTGTATGCAGCATTTTAGAAATTCTTTCTGTGGAGAATCTAGAAACAGACATTTTCAGGCTTATCCCAGCTTATCGGAAATAGCAGTAACACTGCGTCTAAAATACAGGAGAAACGTATCTCTTCAAGTGCTCTGCTGTGTGTTCGTTCAACTAAGAAAGTTGCATATATGCTTTGTTTCAGAGAATGAGAAACAGGTTTCTTCTAGGAGCTACCTTTGGACATTCCAGAGTGAATGTGAGTATATGCTGCAAAGAGAAATCTCTGGCTTTCAAACCAAAGGGGAGCTACCTAACAGAATGAATGTCAATGTCTGCATTCAACTTACAGAGTTAAACTGATACGTGTATGCAACAGTTTAGAAACCCTTTCTGTGGAGAACCTAAAAACAGACATTTCCAAAAAAATACCAGCTAATAAGAAACAGCAGTAAGCCTGAGTCTAAAACACAGAAGAAACGTATCTCTTAAACTGCTCTGCTGTGCATTTGTTCAACTAACGGAGTTGCATCTATGCTTTGTTTCAGCAAATGACAAATACGTTTCTTCTAGGAGCCACATTTGGACATTCCAAGTGAATGGTGTACATGCTGCAAAGGGAAATGTCTGGCTTTAAAACCAAAACGGAGCTACCAAACAGAATGAATGTCAATGTGTGCATTCAACTTTCAGAGTTAAACTTATGTGTGTATGCAGCAGTTTAGAAACCCTTTCTGTGGAGAATCTAAAAACAGACATTTCCAGCAAAATCCCAGCTTATAGAAAACATCAGTAAGACTTGGTCAAAAACACAGAAGAAACGTATCTTTTAAAGTGCTCTGCTGTGTGTTCATTCAACTAACGGAGTTCCATCTATGCTTTGTTTCAGCGAGTGAGAAACACGTTTCTTCTAGGAGCCACATTTGGACATTCCAAGTGAATGGTGTACATGCTGCAAAGGGAAATGTCTGGCTTTAAAACCAAAACGGAGCTACCTAACAGAATGAATGAGAATGTGTGTTTTCAACTTACAGAGTTAAACTGATGTGCGTATGCAGCTCTTTAGAAACCCTTTCTGTGGAAAATCTGAAAACAGACATTTCCATCATAATGCTGGCTTATAGGGAACAGCAATAAGACTGGGTCTAAAACAGAGAAGAAACGTATCTTTTAAAGTGTTGTGCCGTGTGTTCATTCAGCTAAGGGCGTTGCATCTAAGCTTTGATTCAGCGAGTGAGAAACACGTTTCTTCTAGTAGCTGCATTTGGACATTCCAAGTGAATGGTGTACATGCTGCAAAGGGAAATATCTGGCTTTAAAACCAAAACGGAGCTACCTAACAGAAAGAATGTCAATGTGTGCATTTTACTTACAGAGTTAAACTGATGTGTGTATGCAGCAGTTTAGAAACCTTTTCTGTGGAGAATCTAAAAACAGACATTTCCAGCAAAATCCTGGCTTATAGGAAATAGCAGTAAGACGGCATCCAAAACACAGAAGAAACATATCTTTTAAACTGCTCTGCTGTCTGTTCGTTCAACTAACGGAGTTGGTGTGCCATGTTTCAGCAAATGAGAAATATGTTTCTTCTGTTAGCGGCATTTGGACATTCCAGAGTGAATGGGAGTATATCCTGCAAAGGGAAATACTGGCTTTAAAACCAAATGGGAGCTACCTAACAGAATGAATGTCCATGTGTTCATTCAATGTACAGGGTTAAACTGATGTGTGTATGCAGCAGTTTAGAAACCCTTTCTGTGGAAAATCTAAAAACAGACATTTGCAGCAAAATCCTGGCTTATAGGAAACATCTGTAAGACTGCGTCTAAAAAACAGAAAAAACATATCCTTTAAAGTGCACGACTGTGTATTCTTTCAACTACGGGCGTTGCATCTATGCTTTTTTTCAGCCAATGAGAAACATGTTTCTTCTAGGAGCTGCATTTGGACTTTCCAGAGTGAATTGGGGTATATGCTGCAAAGCGAAATATCTGGCTTTTAAAAAAAAAAAAAAAAAAAAAAAAGAAGCTTCCTCACAGAATGAATGTCAATCTGTCCATTTAAGTTACAGAGTTAAACTGCTGTGTGTACACAGCAGTTTAGAAACTCTTTCTGTGGAGAATCTAAAAACAGACATTTCCAGCAAAATACAGGCTTACAGGAAAAGCAGTAAGACAGCTTTTAAAACACAGAAGAAACTTATCTTTTAAAGTGTTCTGCTGTGTGTTCATTCAACAAAGAAAGTTGCATCTATGCTTTGTTTCAGCGAGTGAGAAACATGTTTCTTCTAGGAGCTGCATTTGGATCTTCTAGAGCAAATGTGAGTATATGCAGCAAACAGAAATATCTGGCTTTAAAACCAAAACGAAGATACCTAAGGGAATGGATGTTAGTGTGTGCATTCAACTTACAGTTAAACTGATGTGTTCTTGCAGCAGTTTAGAAACCATTTCTGTGGAGAATCTGAAAACAGACATTTCCAGCCAAATCCCGGCGTATAATAGCAGTAGGACTGCATCTGAAACACAGAAGAAACGTATCTTTTAAACTACTCTGCTGTGTGTTTGATCAACTAAGATAGTTACACGTACATTTGGATTCAGCAATGTAGAAACCCATTTCTTCTAGGAGCTGAGTTTGGACGTTCCAGAGGAATGGGAGTATAGGCTGTAAAGAGAAATATCTCACTCTAAAACCAAAACGGAGCTCTCTAACAGAATGCTTGTCAATGTGTGCATTCAACTTACAGAGTTAAACCGATGTGTGCATGCAGACTTTTAGAAACCCTTTCTATGGAGAATCCAAAAACAGACATTTCCAGCCGAATCCAGGGACATGAGAAACAGCAGCAAGACTGCATCTAAAACACAGAAGAAACGTATCTTTCAAACTGCTCTTCTTTACGTTTTTTGACTTAAGAGAGTTGCATCTATGTTTGGAATCAGTGAGTTAGAAACCCGTTCCTTCTAGGACCTGTGTTTCGACATTCCAGAGTGAATGAGAATATAAGCAGTAAAGAGAAATATTTTGCTCTAAAACCAGAACACAGTTACCTAACAGAATACTTGTAAATGTGTGCATTCAACTTACAGAGTTACACTGATGTGTGCATGCAGCAGTTTAGAAACCCTTTCTGTGGAGAATCTAAAAACACATTTTGAGCCGAATCCTGGCATATAAGAAATAGCAGTAAAACTGCATCTAAAACACAGAAGAAACGTATCTTTCAAACTACTCTGTGGTGTGTTCGTTCACTTAAGAGAGTTGCATTTATGATTGCATTCTGCGAGCTAGAAACCCATTTCTTCTAGGAGCTCTGTTTGGACATTCCCGAGTGAATGGGAATATAGGCTGTAAGGAGAAATATCTCGCTCTAAAAAAAAAATGGAGCTATCTAACAGAATGCTTGTCAATCTGTACATTCAACCTAAAGAGTTAAACTCATGTGTGCATGCAGCAGTTTAGAAACCCTTTTTCTATAGAATCTGAAAAGAGATATTTCCAGCTGTATAATGGCATATAAGAAATAGCAGTAAGACTGCGTCAAAAACACAGAAGAAATGTATCTTTCAAACTGCTCCACTGTGTATTCGTTCAACTAAGAGAGTTGCATCTATGTTTGGATTCAGCAATTCAGAAACCCGTTTCTTCTAGGAGCTGCGTTTGGACATTCCAGATTGAATGGAAGTATTGGCTGTAAAGAGAAATATCTTGCTCTAAAACCAAAACAGAGCTATCTAACAGAATGCTTGTCAAGGAGTGCATTCATGTTATGGAGTTAAATGGATGTATGCATGCAGCAGTATCGAAAACCTTTCTATGGAGAATCTAAAAACAGACATTTCCAGCCGAATCCCGGAATATAAGAAACAGCAGTCAGACTGCATCTAAAACACAGAAGAAACGTATCTTTCAAACTGCTTTGCTTTGGGTTTTTTCACCTAAGAAAGTTGCATCTATGTTTGGATTCAGCGAGTTGGAAACCCGTTCCTTCCAGGAGCTGCGTTTTGACATTCCAGAGCGAATGGGAGTATATGCTGTAAAAAATAATATCTCACTCTAAAACCAAAACGATGCTATCTAACAGAAGGTTTGTCAATGTGTACATTCAACTTACAGAGCTGAACTGATGTGTGCATACAGCAGTTTAGAAACCCTTTCCGTGGAGAATCCAAAAACACACATTTTCAGCTGAATCCCGGCGTATAAGAAATAGCAGTAAGATTGCATGAAAAACAGTGAAGAAACATATCTTTCAAAATGGTCTACTGTGTGTTCGTTCAACTAAGATAGTTCCATTTATGTTTGGATTCAGCGAGTTAGAAACTCGTTTCTTCTAGGAGCTGCATTTGGACATTCCAGAGTAAATGAGAGTATAGATGTAAAGAGAAATATCTCGCTTTAAAACCAAGATAGAGCTATCTAACAGAATGCTTGTCAATGTGTGCATTAAATGTACAGAGTTAAACTGACATGTGCATGCAGCAGTATAGAAACCCTTACTGTAGAGAGTCTTAAAACAGATTTCCAGCGGAATCCTCGCATAAAAGAAATAGCAGTCAGACTGCATCTAAAACACAGAAGAAATGTATTTTTCAAACTACTGTGCTATGTGTTTTTTCAAGTAAGAGAGTTGCAGCTATGTTTGGATTCAACGACTTAGAAACCTGTTTCTTCTAGCAGCTACGTTTGGACATTCCAGAGTGAATGGGAGTATAGGCTGTAAAGAGAAATATCTCACTCTAAAACCAAAACGGAGCTCTCTAACAGAATACTTGTCATTGTGTGCATTCAACATACAGAGTTAAACTGATGTGTGCCTGCAGCAGTTTAGAAACCCTTTCTGTGGAGAATCTAAAAACACATTTTGAGCCGAATCCTGGCATATAAGAAATAGCAGTAAAACTGCATCTAAAACACAGAAGAAACGTATCTTTCAAACTACTCTGCTATGTGTTCGTTCACCTAAGAGAGTTGCATCTATGTTTGGATTCAGCGAGTTAGAAACCCATTTCTTCTAGGAGCTGCGTTTGGACATTCCAGAGTGAATGGGAGTATGGGCTGTAAAGAGAAATATCTCGCTCTACAACCAAAATGAAGCATGTTACACTATGCCTATCAATTCCTGCATTCAACTTACAGATTTAAACTGATGTGCGTATGCAGAAGTTAAGAAGACCTTTCTTTGGAGAATCTAATATCAGAGATTTCTAGCCGAATTCTGGCATATAAGAAATATCAGTAGGACTCCATCTAAAACACAGAAGAAACGTATCTTTCAAACTGCTCTTCTGAGTGCTCGTTCCCCTAAGAGAGTTGCATCTATGTTTGGATTCAGCGAGTTAGAAACCCTTTTCTTCCAGGAGCTGGGGTTGGACATTCCAAAGAAAATGGGAATATAGGCTGTAACGAGAAATGTGTCGATTTAGAATCAAAATGGAGCTCTCTAACAGAATGCTTGTCAATGTGTGCATTCAACTTACAGAGTTAAACTGATGTGTGCATGCTGCTGTTTAGAAAACCTTCTTGTGGATAATCAAAAAACAGACATTTCTACCCAAATCTCGGCCTATAAGAAAGAGCATTAAGACCGTGTCTAAAACACCGAAGAAACGTATCTTTCAAACTGTGTTTTGGAGAATCCAAAAACAGACATTTCCAGCCGAATCCTGGAATATAAGAAACAGCAGTAAGACTGCGTCTAAAACACAAAAGAAATGTATCTTTCAAACTGCTCTTCTTTGTGTTTTTTCACTTAAGAGAGTTGCATCTATGTTTGGATTCAGCAAGTTAGAAACCCGTTCCTTCTGGGACCTGTGTTTTGACATTCCAGAGTGAATGGGAATATAAGCAGTAAAGAGAAATATTTCGCTCTATAACCAAAATGAAGCTATCTAACAGAATACTTTTTAATGTGTGCATTCAACTTACAGAGTTAAACTGATGTGTGCATGCTGCCGTTTAGAAAAGCTTTCTGTGGAGAATCTAAAAACAGAGAATTCCAACCAGATCCCAGCGTATAAGAGATAGCAGTAAGGCTGCGTTTATAAGACACAAGAAATGTATCTTTCAATCTACTCTGCTGTGTGTCCGTTCAACTAAGAGAGTTGCATCTATGTTTGGATTCAGCAATTCAGAAACCTGTTTCTTCTAGGA
>CAUYLG010029582.1:0-22485 GCA_963573385.1 Cacajao melanocephalus | reverse complement strand
GCCATTCTAACTGGCGTGAGATGATACCTCAATGTGGTTTTGATTTGCATTTCTCTAATGACTAGTGATGATGGGCATTTTTTCGTATGTTTGTTGGCCTCATATATGTCTTCTTTTGCCAAGTGTCTGTTCATATCCTTTGCCCCCTTTTGAATGGGTTTGTTTTTTTCTTGTATATCAGTTTTAGTTCTTTGTTGAAATCCTGATATACAAAGTAGTTTAAAATCCTGAAGCTTTCACTGTGTCAGTCTGTTTCACTCTCCGTCACCACAGCCCCAACCCCAGATAACTGTACAAACTGTAGGATTTTCATAAACATGGTTTGAAAATCATGGCATTCCATCTTTTGATGAAAACATTAAAGAAACAGATTTAAATCATTCTGGGTTTAGGACTAGAACTCGGTTCCCCAACTTCATTCTCATTCTTTCTATTAGATTTTTAAGCTTAAGTTATCAGTGCAATATAAATGATTATAAGTATGGTTTCAGAATTGGATATATCTGAGTTTAATGCTGGTTTCACTACTAATGGTTGCTAAGAGCAAGTTTAACAGTCTAAGTCACATCTTCATTTTTATGAGGATGAAATGTGATGGCTTATGTGAAGGACTCACCACAGAACCCTTACATACTAAGTGCTTAATAAATATTAGCTATTATTACTATTACTTCAAAGTTTAGCACATTTTTGTTGGGTGTTGAAATGTACAAGTTACACAGATGTTAAAACAATTAAAAAGAGAGGAATGGGGATGTTCGAGTACTATATAGACTAAAACAAAATGAAATATCCTTTTTTATTCAAAAGAATGTAAAGAAGTGGAAATAAACAAAAGGCAAAAGAAGGGACCTATAATTTAAAAATCTAAACAAATAGGGATATTGATAATTTAATGACAAAATCAGGGACTGATCAGGTCCCAAGGATCCCACCATTTGATACTAGCTGGAAATCTTAACCTTTCCAGAGTTTATTTCTCATCCTCTTTACATGTACTGAAACTGCCACTCACCCCTGCCTGTGTAGTTATCAATAATCAGGATAGGGAGAAATGTCTGTCTCATTTGGTTTTACTACACAGAAGTGACTGTATCCTGCACAGAAGCTGTTCTTGACCCACCAAATCGTGACCACTGGTGTTACAGGTAGCATTATACAATGGTGCTGACAATTTTTCAAAAGGATCTGTCTTACTCTGATGAAATGTGATCCCTAAAAATGGAACCAGGTTCTGGACTCATAAAATCAAGGTTTTCTCAATTCCTTTTCCCAGATTCAGGCTGTGATAGGCACATCCTGCTAGATATCAGAGCAATCCTTTTACACAAAGGGCCTCATGTATCATAGCTTTTGGAGATTGCTAAATTGCTAAATCACTATGGAGTTCACAAATACTGCTATTTCCCAGGACATAAAATGAAGTTTGGAGGGAGAGTAATGTGAGGTATTTGCTTCATTTGAACTGCTATTCAGTTCTCTTTCTCTCTAATTCAGTGCCATGTTTAGAACACTGATTTTGTTTTTCTCTGTGTTTGTGGTTACTTAATCTTTAATGTTTCATGGCCTTTTCCTACCAATGGGCTTTGGCTAGGACCACCCAGCCACTCGTTTAGCATGAATCACTCTCATGATAAATCCTAGGAAAATGGTGTTGAGGACGATTGGTTATTTTCCTTCCCAAAGACCTCCAGACTTCTAATGCAAATTCACAAAATATCCCTTTGTCAATATTATCAATTGGAAGTTTCCCCAGGGCAGAGGCCTGCTTCCTACATGTCTCCCATACCTAAGAGGGATCTGCCATATTGGCAAAAGTGTGATCTCACTGTAACTGAACAAAATGCACTGGATTCCTTTTTACCAGAGTACTCTCAGCATCAGGCTGTACCTTTACATACATACCCCTGTGTAAAAATGGACAGACTCACCTATATGAGAATACAAGAAGGGAATCATTGTGACTCAGTGTTAACGATTTCAAGGGAAAAGGTGACAACTAATCAGAGTTTTGATAATTTCACTGGTTTATCAAATAAAAGATACAGTTACCAAAAAAATTAAGAAATGATCACACTTTGTTTGGGATCAACAAAAGTTGTTAATTATTTCAGAGAATTATAATACAAACGGTAACACTGCTTGGCGTATTAGATTCATTAGTACAAAACAATCAAAACAAACAAAACCTGTGTGAGCTTACATGTTTCACTCAAGATAATTCTATATGCAGGTGCAAACAGTTGACTCTTCCACCATGTCTTCTAATGAAGTCTTGTCCAAACATTTAGATTAAAATATTTATTACTTTATTATAAATTAATATTATATATTGATTAAATTACAATCATGGTTTAATATTGGTATTTTGAAACTTACACAGTCACATTATGTTGATTTTCATTTTAGGATACTAAAAAAGGAGTTATAAAATATGTTATTAAAAAAAGGTTCTGAATGAGATTCTTTTTTTATAGAAGTAGGCTGAGAACTGCTATATCAAAGGAATCCAGATATAATTACTGTTAACAGATTTTTTTTAATTATTAAAGGTTATTTTTTTCCTTCTATAAAAAATTATCACAAACTGACTACCTTAAAACAATAGAAATTTACTATCTCACAGTTATAGACAATGGAAGTCCAAAATCAATCAATGGAAGTCCAGGGTCCCTCCGAGATCTCTGGAGGAGAATCATTCTTTCTCTCTCCCAGCTTCTGGTAACTTCAGACATTTCTGGGCTTGTGGAAGCTTAACTCCAATCTCTGCCCTGTCTTCACATGACAGACACCCCTCTGACCCTCTTTGTCTTCTCTTTTTGAAAGGACATTAGTCAGATTAGATTAAGACCCACTTTAATATCTTCGTCATAACCTGATTACAGCCACAAACCCCCATTTCCAAATAAAGTCACAATCACAGGTTCTGGAGGTTAAGATTTCAACATACCTTTCTGGGGAGACACAATTCAACTCATAATAGGCTGATTGTAAAAAAAAACATATAAGGAAAGTGTGGAATATTGTCAAGTACATTTAGTTATAAATAAAACTTGAACATAATTTTTTGTTATAGTATTTTGCTATTTCCTTAGAAGTGAAATGTAGACAAATATTTTAAAGTAAAAGTTAGATAGATAGGTTTAAGCTGTTACTACACACAACCAAATTGCTTTGCAGAAAGTTTATGCCGTGTTTGCTGTTTTTAGTAGTACAATTTTATGTCAAATCACAGGTCCTTTCCAGCATTGTGCATAGCCTTCGCCTATCTATCTAATGAAGTCTGAGGCTTCTAAGTATTTATTTGTTTACTTAAAGTGTATATATATATATATATATATATATATGAGATGGAGTTTTGCTCTTGTTGCCCAGGCTGGAGTGCCAATGCCAGGATCTCAGCTCACCGCAACCTCTGCTTCCTGGGTTCAAGTGATTCTCCTGCCTCAGCCTCCCAATTAGCTGGGATTACAGGCATGTACCACCATGCCCAGGTAATTTTGTATTCTTTAATAGAGATGGATATTCTGCATGTTGGTCAAGCTGGTCTCAAACTCCCAACCTTTGGTGATCTGCCTGCCTCAATCTCCCAAAGTGTTGGGATTACAAGTGTGAGCCACTGTGCCTGGACTCCTTACACTATTAATGGAAGTAAATGCTAGTGCTGGCAAATGGCATGTTAAGAGAAAATAAACCAACCTACTTCCAATTAGTAGATGATGGTTCTTATGAAAGAAATGTTTTATTGTTAAAGTTTGAACCAAGCTTTTTACTGGCATATCACTTGCTACTACCAATTTGAGCAAATAAGAACTCTAGAGAATTCTATAGGCAGGGCATGCAAAATTACACTGGAAACAAAAAATTGAAAAATAAATATTTATTTATTTATTAATATTCAGTATATATTTTCTTAGTCAATATTACAAATTTGGTAAAGTTTGCAATTAAATTAACATAAAAATTCATTTTGGCCGTGCGTGGTGGCTCACACCTATAATTCCAGCACTTAGGGAGGCTGAGGCAGGAGGATCACAAGGTCAGGAGTTCAAGACCAACCTGGCCCACATGGTGAAACCCTGTCCCTACTAAAAGTACAAAAATTAGCTGAGCATGGTGGCATGTGCCTGTAATTCCAACTACTTCGGAGGCTAAGACAGGAGAATTGCTTGAACAGGGACCCAGGAGGCGGAGGTTGCAGTGACCCAAGATTGCGCCACTGCACTCCAGCCTGGGCTGCAAAGCGAGACTCTGTCTCAAAAAAAAAAAAAAATCATTTTAAGACCAGTCTGTCACTTTTCTTCCTGAGAATGCTATGCATTCTTTTGGCTGCCTAGAAATCAAGCTTGAAGCACCACCTACATGCAAATGCTTTATTAGGATGAAGAGTACAGTTACAGAGCAGCAAAACAAGGATAAATAGAGTGAAAAATAGAAAAAGTGGAAAAATAAATATAAGATTGTATTTTGCAGAGATGGCCATAACTTCATAGAATACACATATGGCTATGTATTCACATGAGATGTTTCTGGAGAGTTGGTATAAAACCACAGTGATACGGTTTGTCTGTGTCCCCAACCAAGTATCAATTTTTTGTATCTTCCAGAATTCCCATGTTATGGGAGGGACCCTGGGGAAGATAATTGAATGACGGAGACTGGTCTTTCCAGTGCTATTCTAGTGATAGTGAATAAGTCTCACGAGATCTAATGGGTTTATCAGGGAGTTCCGCTTTTGATTCTTCCTCATTTTTCTCTTGCCACCATCATGTAAGAAGTGGGTTTCATCTCCCGCCATGATTCTGAGGTCTCCCCAGCCATGTGGAACTTTAAGTCCAATTAAACCTCTGTTTCTTCCCAGTCTCGGATATGTCTTTATCAGCAGCATGGAAACACACTAATACAGTAAATTGGTAGCAGTAGAGTGGGGCATTGCTGAAAAGGTACCCAAAAGTATGGAAGCAACTTTGGAGCTAGGTAACAGGCAGACGTTAGAACAGTTTTGGGGGCTCAGAAGAGGAAAGGAAAATGTGGGAAAGTTTGGAACCTCCTAGAGACTTGTTGAATGGCTTTGACAAAAACGCTGAGAGTAATACGAACAATAAATTCCAGGCTGAGATGGTCTCAGATGGAGATGAGGAACTTATTGGGAACTGGAACAAAGGTGACCCTTGTTATGCTTTAGCAAAGAGACTGGTGGCATTTTGTCCTGCCCTAGAGATTTGTGAAACTTTGAACTTGAGATAGATGATTTAGGGTATCTGGCAGAAGCAATTTCTAAGTAGCAAAGCATTCAAACAGTGACTTGGGTGCTGTTAAAAGCATTCCATTTTAAAAGGGAAACAGAACATAAAAGTTCAGAAAATTTGCAGCCTATGTTGTAGAAAAAAACAACAAACCATTTTCTGGGGAGAAATTCAGCTGGCTGCAGAAATTTGCATAAGTAGCAAGAAGTCTAATGGTAATCCCCAAGACCATGGGGAAAATGTCTCCAGGCCATGTCAGAGACCTTTACGGCAGCACCCCCCATCACGGGCTCAGAGGCACAGGAGGAAAAAGTGGTCTTGTGGGCTAGGGCTAGGGTCTCCATGCTGTGTGCAACCTAGGGACTTCAACCCCGGTGACCCAGTTGCTCTAGCCATATCTGAAAGGGGCCAACATAGAGCTTGGGCTGTGGCCTCAGTGGGTGGAAGTCCCATGCCTTGGTAGCTTCCATGTGGTATTGAGCCTGCAGGTACACAGAAGCCAAGAATTGAGGTTTGGGAACCTCCACCTAGATTGCAGAAGATGTATAGAAATGCCTAAGTGCCCAGGCAAAAGTTTGCTGCAAGGGCGGGGCTCTCATGGAGACATGCTGCTAGGGCAGTGTAAAAGAGAAATGTGGGGTTGGACCCCCACACAGAGTCCCTACTGGGGCACTGCCTAGTGGAGCTATGAGAAGGCCATTGTCGTCCAGACTGCAGAATGGCAGACCAACTGACAGCTCGCACCATGTACCTGGAAAAGTAAAAGACACTCAACACCAGCCCTTGACAGCAGCCAGGAGGGAGGCTGTACCCTGCAAAGCCACAGGGGTGGAGCTGCCCAAGACCATGGAAACCCACTTTTCTATCAGCATGACCTGGATGTGAGACCTGGAGTCAAAGGAGATCATTTTGGAACTTTAAAATTTGACTGCCCTGCTGGATTTCAGAGTTGCATGGGCCTGTAACCTCCTTGTTTTGGCCAATTTATCTCATTTGCAATAGCTATATTTACCCAATACCTGTATCCCTATTGTATCTAGGAAGCAACTAGCTTGCTTTTGATGTTACAGGCTCATAGGCAGAAGGGACTTGCCTTGTCTCAGATGAGACTTTGGACCGTGGACTTTGGGGGACTTTTGGGAAGACATGATTAGTTTTGAAATGTGAGGACATAAGATTTGTAGGGGCCAGGAGTGGAATTATATAGTTTGGCTGTGTCTCCAACCAAATCTCAAGTTGAACTGTATCTCCCAGAATTCCCACATTTTGTGGGAGGGACCCAGGAGGAGGTAACTGAATCATGGGGGCCAGTCTTTCCCATGCTATTCTTGTTATTGTGAATAAGTCTCAGGAGATCTAACGGGTTTGTCAAGGTCTTGCTGCTTTTGCTTCTTCCTCACTTTTCTCTTGTCTGCCACCATGTAGGAAGTGTCTTTCATCTACCACCATGATTCTGAGGCTTCCCCAGCCATGTGGAACTGTAAGTCCAATTAAACCTCTTTTTCTTCTAAGTCTCGGGTATGCCTTTATCAGCATCATGAAAACAGACCAATACACACAGCCTCTCAGAACAGGCCTTCACAGGGCAAGTAAAGGGAATGAACTCTTGATTAAAGACTCACTTTCTTACACCCTTCATGTGTACAGTATTTAAACTGAATTATTTCATGATACTGCACATACCAAGAAATTTGCGTGTGATAGATATCAGAAGCTACTCAGGAGAATTAAAATATGTCTTAGCCTCAATAAACCACCCAAAGTTAGAAATAACTTCTAGACCCATAACTTCTGGTGATGATAAACAATATGATAAATAATAATAAAGTAATGGAGGAAGTTACTGTGATGATCTTAAACAAAAATTAAATTTATTGGAAAGGCATCAGATAGCTCAACAGATTGAGAAGACGCTGGAGCAGCCCCTGTAAGAAAATGGGAAAGAACATGAAGATGTGATGGTTAATTTTATGTGTCAGCCTCACTGGGCTATGGGGCATCCAGATATTTAATTAAATGTTATTCTGGGTATGTCTGTTAAGCTGTTTCTGAATGAGATTAACCTTTGGATCTGTAGACAGTTTATTCAGTAAATGTGCTAATAAAAATTCAGGAAAAGTCTGATACTATCCATTTTCACACTCCTTCCAGTTTGATGAGAGAAAATGACCTCTTTTGCTAAATTCAGGTTACTGTCCATCTAAAATATTTTCTTTTTTTAAATTTTTTTTCATTGTACTTTAAGCTCTGGGGTACATGTGCAGAACATGCAGGTGTGTTACATGGGTATACACGTGCCATGGTCATTGGCTGCATCCATCACTCCATCATCTACATTAAGTATTTCTCCTAATGCTATCCCCTCCCTAGTCCCCCACACCCCGACAGGCCCCAGGTATCTAAAATATTTTCAACACCCCAAAAATGTTAGGAATGAAAAACAAGTTTTAGAGTAAAGTCAAACAATACTCTTAAAAAATACATTCTGCAAAATTAATTAATAGTATTTTAAAATATTCAATTATCTTCCAATCCTTCAAACACTGAAAATAGAGTTTTCCTTCTTCTCTCTGAAAAAATAATAATTGTAGACCCCTGTCTATGCGCTAAGAACAGTAGGAGGCATCATCACCTGCGCTACGTCGTGTAACCTACACTGAAAAGTGCACATATTGCGACTGGTTAAGCCCTGTTAATCTATTTGCATGTCCCCTGTCTCCTTTCCCCCATGAAATTTATTTATTAAAAATAGAGTAGTAAGTCCTTTGAAATTGTTCACAGTCTGGGGTTTACTGAATGCATTAAATGCATGCCCAGTTTAAATTTTCTTCATTTTTAAAATGACTACTTCAAACATAGTGTTTTCTTCTACCCAGAGTCACAGATCTGGTTTGTCTTTTTGTGATGTTAACAGCGATTTGTATATGCTTGATTCTTTCTCTTTACAGTTTTGAAATTAATGGGTCAGTTCATTCACCTGGTTTAATAGTGAACTATTAGTTAATATTTTAGTATCACTAGGTACCTACAAATCTAAGCATATCTGATGGAATCCAATCTATTCTAGTGATTATCTTTATTGATGATCTAATTGTCCCACTTGTATTCAGTGAGAGCTTTTTCATATAAATGCTTAGGGCATAACATCTTGCCCTCTGAAATGGTATTTTACAGTCTCATCTTGCATATTTCTTGCTCCAGCCCTAAAATCAGCCCTTTCTCTAAAAAAGTCCTAGTTTCTTTTCTGAGAAATTATATTTACACACAATATGGACACTTGATGGCATTTTTTTTCATTATCCTGATAGAATTTTGCAAGGAGGTCAGAGACTCAGGAAGAACTGGAGTTTTCCACTAGCTTACAGTGATAAGTATTGGATTTAGAAATTAATTTGATTTATAGAAAAGAAAGTAATCCTCACTGTGTAGCTATGTCTATTAATGGACATTTTTACAGTTTATATGTCATAGAACTAATCAGTGAAATATAAAATTGCCAACATCTACAGTTACAGATAGCAAATCTGTAACTGCCCGAAAATGAAAGAAAAATCTAACATTTCGACGTATTGTACGTTTGCAAGTATTGACAGGAAGAGTCAAACTCTGTAAAATATTTGAAGAGATTTATTCTGAGCCAAATGTGACTGGCCAATGGGCCCTGACACAGCCCTCAGGAGACCCTGAGAACGTGTGTCCAAGGTGGTTGGGGTTCAGCTTGGCTTTATATGTTTTAGGAAGGTAGGAGACATCAATCAAATACATTTAAGAAATACATCGGTTTAGTTTAGAAAGGTGGGACAACTCAAAGCCCGGGGGCTTCCAGGCTATAGGTAAATTTGGACATTTTCTGGTTGACAATTGGCTGAGTTTGTCTAAAACCTGGGATTGATAGGAATGCTCAGGCTAAAGATAAAAAATTGGGCCCATGCCTATAATCCCAGCACTTTAGGAGGCCAAGGCAGGTGGATCACAAGGTCAAGAGATCAAGACCATCCTGGCCAATGTGGTGAAACTCCATCTCTACTAAAAATATAAAAAAGTAGCAGGATGTGGTGGTGCACGCCTATAATCCCATCTACTTGGGAGGCTGAGGCAGGAGAATCACTTGAACCCAGGAGGCAGAGGCTGCAGTGAGCTGAGATTGCACCATTGCATTCCAGCCTGGTGACAGAGCAAGACTCCATCTAAAAAAAAAAAAAATGTGGAGGACACCAAGTTTTATTGTGCAGAGGAAGCTCTTAGATAGCAGACTTTAGAGAGAGCAAGTGGTAAATTGTTTTCCATTAGACTTAAAAGGGTGCCTGGCTCTTAGTTGATTATCTCCTGAATCTGGGAAGGAAGGAGGGAAGGAAACCAAATGGGGAAGGAGATTCTCTATAAAATGTGGATTTTCCCACAAGAGACTTTGCAGGGCAATTTTGAGGCATGGCAAGGAAATATATTTTGGGGTTAAATATTTTTTTCCTTGTCTCATAATGCCATGCCAGAGTCAGATTGAAAACTAAGCTGCAATAAACAGGGTCAAATAAAATGATGAGAATTTATGGTTGTGGGTCATGACTCTCTAGACCCTTTAGGTAGAAATTTGGGTAAGATAAAAAATTCAAAGCTTAGTCCTCACCAGACTGGCCCAAGAATGTTGGACTTTGTGAAAATAATGAGCACAAAGAAAGCTTCTAATGACAGAAACAATAAAAACAACACATGATAAAATTTGATAAAGACAAAACTGATGAATGTCAAAAAACAGGCTACACAAAAATAATTTATTTTATAAAAATAATTGTAGTGAAAATAAAATTAAAAATAAATAGTTTAAATGTGCTATACAAAAAAAGATATAGGCAATTAAATTTGCTTAATATAGCTTATTTTAAAAATATTTTTCTCATGAAAATACACCAATATTGTTATAATTCTGATATTAAGATATGCATTCATTAACTCAGAATAAAATATCATTATGTTCAAAATTAAATTCATGAATGTGTGATCTACAGATCCTTTAGTCTGACTTATGTCTAAATAACTAAAGTAGACACTTCAAATTATTGTTCTAAAAAATAAGACGTATTACATAATAATTTTCTTTTTTACTTTTGAACACATTTAGCAAATTATAATTAATTATTTTTAACCACAAAAGAAAAATTAGTGATAGGAGGACAGAAAAAAGGTGATAAAAGAAAGAAAAGGAAAGGAAAAATGAAAAGAAGGAGATGTGAGCATATTCTAATAGGCAGTTAGACAGATTGACTGGGTCATTTGAGAGGAATTTCATTGAGATGTTTGAGTGGGAGTTAGACTGCAATTATCCAGGAGAAATGGACTTTCAGGAAGTAAAAATAAGAAAGTAGCCTATTATTTCAAAAGCCTCGCTCTGAAGGGCAGACGTCAAACTCATAGCACAGTTTTACATGTTAGTTTTATTGCATCTATTAACTGCACATTCACTCTAGGTTTACTTTTCCATTTAGGTTTTTAACATCTGTAAGGATATGAGAAAAAGCAAACTCAGTTTTTTCACTGTGCTGTCACCACACAATACAGAAAACTTCTGTGACCCCAGTTATTGCAAGAAGTTGGGGACAGTTTCCCAATTCATCAAGGAAGCAATGTTTTCTGCAGTGGACACCAGCTGGTATCCTCTAATTTAGTAAAGTTTTGCCACTATCTACCTGGAGGTAGCATCAGACCCTAGAGGGTGAGATCTCAGATCCAAAGGACTGCCCCCATGCTTAGACACTAGTTGCAAATAGTAGACTATTACTTATTCTTCTGACCCATGAGCTATATTTTGGGGATCCCTCCTGAATCCCTTCTTGAGTTTGATTAATTTGTTCTCGAATGGCTCACTGAACTCAGGGAAACAGTTACTTCCATTTACTGTTTTATTATGAAGATCTTACAAAGAATATAGATAAAGAGAATGTCATCCAAAAGACCACCAAGATGACTAAATAGTAGAAAGAAGAGCTTTACTGGTGATAGAGTTTGCAAACCAATAATGGAAAGTCTCCAAAAAGGACCAAAGATGCTCTCTCTTCAAAGAGAGGAAGAGCAGATTGGGTTTTACGCCCCACAGGGCCTCTATGATTCAATAAAGTCATACATATTCAGAAAGTTTGCAGGAGAAGCTGTGCATATTTATGAGAGGGGTAAGGCACACACTTAATGGGTAAACATATGTATAACATACCTCCCGTGTTCACTTTGGGGTGGGTTTTAGCATTAAAGTCAAATGAAATTTGGCTCTTTATGCCAAAAGGTGAACTATAGGACACAAAGATTGTTTGTGTATAGCCTACATAAAGTGGCTGAAACTGGCCTAAAGTCTGCAGTTACTTATCAGAAGAGAATGGTTGTAGGGAGAGTCCTCTGTCCAACCTTGGTTGTAATAGTCTGGGTTATAAATCAGAGTTAGGAGGGGTCTAATAATTTGTCTGACAGCTTCTATTGTTAGAGAGTTTTACAAGAGTGTGGTTTTTCTTGCAGTTGTAAGCATTTAGATGTTTGCTATGCCAACTGGGACCTGGACCCTCAACCTATATATAACTTTTGTTTCCTTAACCTTCAGATTCACCTTAGTTGTTAAGAGAGTATCTCAGATCACAAGATGCTTAGGGTGAGGTTATATGGGAAGGAGAGCAGAGCTTCTCTGCTTCTGCAGGTGAGAGCCACCCTCCAGGAACTTCCGTGTATTCAGCATCCAGAAGCTCTCCAAATACAGCTCTTCTGGGTCTTTATTGAGGCTTTATTACTTAGGCATGATTGATTAAATCATTGGTAAGTGTTGATGATTGACTTAACCTTCAGCCCCTCTCCTCCTCCTCAGAGGCTGTGGGGTGAAATTAAAAATCCCACTCCTCAAATTCTGCCTTGGTCTTTCAGTGATAAGCCCCCATCCTGAAACAATCCAGGGATCCCAGCCAAAGTCATTTCATCACGCTACAAAAGACATTCATCACTCTGGAGATTCCAAGAACTTTAAGAGATACATATCAGGAAGCTAGAGGAACACTAGATGTACTTTTCATGATATCACAAAATCTAACTAAATTTCCTTAATTTTAGGACATCTAGATATTCTTTCTTCTTGGTTGGGTAGGAAAGATTTTCCTACAATTGTTTTCCTTTATGCCTAAATTTTTAAATTTATTAGTTTAAAGCAAGGGTCAGAAAACTATTTTCGAAAAGAGACAGATAGTAAATATTGTAGGGTTTGTAGAACATAAATGGTCTCTGCTGCATATTTTTTTCTTGTTTTTACTTTTATAATCTTTTAATAACATAAAAACCATTTTTGGCTTAAGTATTATACAAAAGTGGCTTCAGGTCACACTGTGACCTAAAGTTGTTTCAGTAATACGACCATTTAAGAGCCTGTAATACTTGTAATTATAATGCTTTCTCTTACTGATAGTGATTATTATTGACTTCTTTGTCTGGATTTTTCTCATTACAGAATTATTACCTTTATTAGTCTTTTAAAAAATACAGTACAAATAGCCAGACTCTAGCTTAAACCTGGCTACGTCGATCATTATCATCTATACAGTCTAATGAAAAGATTGTTAAAACGGGTAAAAAAGAAAGATTTAACTATTTGTTGCTTATAAGAAACCCACTTTAAAATAACAATTCAAATAGATTAAGAGTAAGAAGATGTATAAAGATTTACTTGTGCAAATTCTAATCAAAGAAAACTGGAATGTCTACAGTACTATCAGACAAAGAAGTCTTGAGAAAAAGAACCATTGCCAGGGTTTAAATGGACATTTTATAATAATAAAAAAAATTCATCCAAAAGACATAAAAATCTTAAATAAGAATGCACCCAGTAACAGAGCTTCAAAATACATGAATGAAATCTGACAGAACTGATAAAAGAAACTGACAAACCCACAATTAAATTTGGAGATGTTAAAGCCCTTGTCTCAGTAATTGCTACAACAGACAGTGAATTAGTAAAGATACAGAATTCTTAAACAACACTGTAAATCACCTGGACTTAATTGACATATATGAACCACTGTACTCTAGTCTTTCCAAATACACATGTAATAATCACCAAGATAGACTTTTGGCTCACCCCACCAAAAAAAATGGGCCTCAGTAAATCTTTTGTTTTGCTTGTCATGTTCTGCTTAATAACAAAACTACTTTATTCATGGGGTCTTTTTATTAAGCGGGTGGTTTGATGTATTTTTTTAAATTCATCATTACCTTGATTATGTAGCTCTTTGTAGCACCATTTTTTATGAGACTTTTATGGCAAATTTTGGACTTTGGATTTTTCTTCTGGTCCCAACCAAGCTTTGAGAGGCAGAGTTAGTGACTACCTAGTGTGGAGGGAAAACACGGTGTTTGCACTCTGTAAATTTTTATACTCTTTCTTCATTTGGTCTGGTAATTTCTCACTATCTTGTCCATGTGTGATGCACTTAAAGATCTACTTTTCAAACTTTTAACCAGCATTTTCAGTTGTTTTTCAACAGGCGCAAAAGTATGACTACTCCAGCCTGTTATTTTATCAGGATCATTGCCTCATTGAACAACATATAATAGTGATATGATTTCTCAGTAACATTAGTTCTCTATTTACTATTTGTGGCTGAATGGTATTTCCTGGCTAGATTTAACAAAATTTACCTACCCAGTCATCTATCCATTTTTTTACATTTCTTCTTTTAGTTTTTTTAAATAGATTTTTAAAACTGTATTTATGATTTTCCTTGTACATAGCTTTTGTGTACTTTTCTGCTTCATCCAAATACATTTATAGCATTTAGCTAAAATAATTTAGAATTTTTCATCTATACTAATTCTTAGAAAGAACAAAGAATAAAGCAAGGGTGATTGCTTAGCATAATTCTGGAAAACTGTATCCTACTCTGATTTAATTGCTTTCAACTTACATTATAACATTAACTTAAAGGAGACATTTTGAAAAATGTTTAAATTTCTTCACATATTTTCTCCTCTTTGAATCACTTGATATTCAAATAAGTCTGATTTAAAGCACCTATTATTTCAACATTATTGCCAAGTTTCTTAACTTCAAATACTGGAATCATCAATTTGAGACTTTAGTGTGATTGCCTTTATCATAAAATATAAATTGCAGTCATATTTATTAAGAAGCATGGTGGACACGAGTACATGGAAAATTGAAATGCTTTGTAAAATGTCCTTTCTTAATATATGAAGGGAAAAAATGCTTGTAAAAATTTACATTTATACATAGATAAATATACTAGAAATCAATGATCCTATTGGAGTTTAGCCAGCTGGCTTAAAGGCCTCAGTTAAGGTTAGAGACACATGTGCTACCCTACTGCTGTTTATCAAGTTTACACATCTTCTTCCCATGTTTACTCACAGTTAATGAGAAGCAAGAATATAAAAGTTTGCTTACCAACTCTTGTACATGTTTTTTGTGTGTTTGTTTTGTTTTGTTTTTGAGACGAAGTCTCATTCTATTGCCAGGCTGGAGAGGGGTGGTGCAATCTCAGCTCACCACAACTTCTACCTCCTGGGTTCAAGCAATTCTCCTGCCCCCAGCCCTCAGCCTCCTTACTAGCTGGGACTATAGGCATGCACCACCACACCCAGCTATTTTCATATTTTTCATAGAGATGGGGTTTCACCATGTTGGCCAAGATGGTCTTGATTTCTTGACCTGGTAATCAGCCTGCCTCAGCCTCCCAAAGTGCTGGGATTACAGGCATGAGTCACTTTGCCTGGCTGTACATGTGTTTTTTAACTACAAACTTGTAATAGTTTAACCACATGGTTGTAAAACATATTTATTATAGGAAATTGTATTTTAAGTTATTAAGGAGCAGAAATTAAACAGACTTGTTTATTGTTCTTAACTCATTAATATTGTTAAATATTCTTGGAAGAATTTTACCTGGGCCTTTTGTTTATCTGTGGAAATTAATGTTACCTTCCACAGATCTTATCTAAGCACAATGCGAGGCTTAGCTTTCTTTGATAAAACACATATTTCTTCCTGTCATTTATCCATGATTTTGAATGTGATTCAAGTAGCTCTAAAATATCATTATACTTGACTTCATCAAATTCTTTACCCTTCCCAAGATTTTCAATTTCACTCTGCAATCATTTTGCATCATAGTTATACTTTATGATTATATCTGTACAAACCCATATTTTAAAAATATTCAAGGATCTGAAATTATATTAAGAACAAAGGTAGCATTATTATTGAGAAGAAATGCTTACACATGATCAGTAATGATAACTTTTAGTCTGCTAAGCAGATGCAGCACTTTGAGGTCTCAGATTATGAATAGTGAAATAATAGTTTTTCCTGGGTCTGTGTCTCTTTGTAATCTTTTTCATTGGTCTGTATATCAGTGCTTATAATACACTGTTTCTATTGGCCTGAGATACATTTTTAATCTAAAACTACAAGTCCCACTTTATTTATAAAATTGTATTCTCTAAGTGGAATGCTCAAATTTGGCAGAAAAAAAATATTTGATATTGCATTGAATTTTTAGTGTAATATAAGAATAGCTAGCATATTTACAAATTTGAGTCATCCCATCAAGAGCAGCCCAATCACCAACAGAAGGTGGGAAGACAACTAGAAAAGGTGATAATTTGTCTTCGGATTTCATTTTGTTTCCCTGAAAACAAATAAAGAGTCAATGTATTACAACACAAGTGAATATAGTATAATGGTTAAGAGAGTAGAGAGTGGACTCTGGAACCAGCCCTAGCTTCAAACCTGGATCCAATAATAACTAGCTTTGTGATTTTGGACAAACTCCTTAATACCTTTCTACCTAGTTTCACCATCTACACAATGGGATTAGTAATAGTACCTAATTAATTTGTTGTTTGTGAGAATTGGATGAGTTTATGTGTGTAGAATGCTTAGAAAGATAACAGTAATGTAGTAATCATTCTATTCGTATTTTTTAAATTATTTTTCTTCTTAGGATGAACCAACTATAGAACTTTGGGGAGACCAGGAAAAAAAAAGAGGACCATGTTTTGCTGTGTGGGGTTTGTTTTGCCCCGTTGTACACAGGTAGCAGTGTATTGACTATGACCATTACTGCTTTCTGCAAGTTTGTGCAAATCCCCAAGAGACTAAAAGCAATATACCTTGTGACAAAGACTCAAACACCCCAAAATCTAGGACATGCTAAAAATCATAAAGTCAATTTTGCAAACCTATTACAAATAAGAAAACAAATGTGCCGGAAGTATGGGGTTGAAGAGGGTCACAAAGAGAATTCATTTGTATAAAGTTGTTGAAAAGCAGTGAAATTTGGCTTTTTCTCACCCTAGGTCAAGTGAGGATAACCAGCCAGGGACTGAAGTAGGACTGTTGCTGGATAAGTCTAAGACTGTTGCCAGGTACAGAAACTGGCTAAGGTCTGAACACAAAGAGAAGGCTGCTTTGTGAATGTTCTACATGTCCATGGACAACAAAGATATGTGTTGCTGGCCAGGTGCGGTGACTCATTCCTGTAATCCCTGTACTTTGAGAGGCCAAGGCAGGTGGATCACCTAAGGTGAGGAGTTCGAGACTGGCCTGACCAATCTGGTGAAACCCTGTCTCCACTAAAAATGCAAAAATTAGCCAGGCGTGGTGGCAGGTGCCTGTAATCCCAGCTACTTGGGATGCTGAGGCAGGAGAATTGCTTGAACCTGGAAGGCAGAGGTTGCAGTGAGCCAAGATCACGCCACTGCACTCCAGCCTGGGTGACAGAGCAAGACTCTGTCTAAAAAAGAAAAGAAAAGAAAAGAAAAGATGTCTGTTGCCATGAGACTAGGTACAGATTTACCAAGAATGAGCCAGCTTTAGGTTATCTTGAATAGTAATCCATTCAAGCAAAGTCAAAATGGGCAAGGGCCCCTGTATAGAGTTGATTGGAAGAATTCCAGAAGCTGAGATTGAAGTTGAAAGCAGACGAGTAAAGAAAGCATGGCCTCACCGTGGGAGCTACACTCAGAGATTCTCAAAAGAAAGTTCTCCAGTAGGGGGAAGTGGGGGAGAGGGGAATCCTACCACTGGAAGAGTGTCAGCAATTGGCATTGCCATACCTAGACACTCCAGGTACAGCTTCAAATTGCACCGTTAATGTAAGACCTTCCTGTTCCTTGTCTCTCCTGCCTCTCTATATTCCAATCCTGGAATAACCAGATGAATTTAGAAGGTGAGAAATAGAAGGAAAAACTAACATGAGAAGCATTTCAGTCTGGAGCAAATCTTATGTGTAAGAGGAATGAAGTTTAAAATGAATGATGTTTGGAGTTATGTGTTTATTAGACTATACATTTGCATACAATGTACAGAAAAAGCAATTTTTGGCTGGGTGCAGTGGCACCTGTGTGTAATCCCAGCACTTTGGAAGACTGAAGCTGGCGGATCAGTTGAGGTCAGGAGTAGAGACAGAGACTCTGCCTCTACTAAAAATACACAAGAAAAATTAGCCAGGCATGGTGGCACGTGCCTGTAATCCCAGCACATTGGGAGGCTGATGTGGGTAGATCACTTGAACCTGGGAGGTGGTGGTTGCAGTCATCTGAGAGCTGAGATCGCACTACTGCACTCCAGCCTGGATGACAGAACAAGATTCCATCTCAAAAAAACACAAACATAAAAGCAATATTTGTAACTCCTAAATGTAGAAAAAGAAAGCTCGCCTTATTCAAATTAACCCAAATGCAAATTAAGACCAGGGCAGAATTTTGCTTTTTACATATTAAAGTGGCAAAGACAAAACATTTGTGATACTGTGCTGGAGAAGACATGTAAAAACAGGAACAGTTACATATTAATGATGGGTGGGTAATTTGTAGCTATGGAGTACAAATCTTTATGAAATTTTTAAATGCATTTATTCATTTACTAACAAAACTACTTTCAGTAATGTTTCCTACATACAAACTGGCACATGTATAAACTATTGTAGAAATATTTTAATCGCAACCTCGTTTGTTATGCAAATATGGGGAACACCTTAATATCCATCTATAAATAACTGAGTAAAAATATTTAATGTACCTTTATACAAGAGAACATTATGCCATCATCAGAACTACTGAAGAAACTCTATAGGTATATAATTCAAGATAGACCATTAAATGAAATAAGGCAAGGTATAGACCAGCATGTATACTATGTAACCACTGTTGAGAAAAATACACATTGTCAACCTTACAAAATGAGATTCAGAAAATATAATTTAAATATACAGTTTACCTGAGTGTAAAGCTCTAGGATAGCTATTTGGGAAACATCAACTCCAAATGAATGGGTCAGTGTTCCAAGGTGGAAAAGTTAAGATTTCACTTACATAGGCAGAGACAGAGACATTTTAGCAGGATTACATTTTCCATATGAGACCACGATTTTGTTGATTACAGATTGGATTATGTTATTACTTCATGAGGAGGGGTAGTGATTTGAGGGAGGCATCTTATCTCTGGTGCCATTTACTCTTAATTATCTATAAGAAGAAAAAGGCAAAGTTACAGCTGAATGCCACAAGACTCGGGCTGCACAGACATATTCTCCTCAAGGCTCAGAAGAATGTAAAGTTTCAACAGTGTTAAGTTTGAATTATTTTGTTTGAATTGTTAAATTTTACAACATCAATTTGTTTATGTATAAGTGCATGTAACATCTCTAGAAATCACAGAAAATGATGGCTATCTTTTTGAGATAGAGTTTGAATAGCTACCAACAGAGAAAAGACAGGCTGAACCCTTTGGCAAATATAATTTAAAATTTTGTAGTGTTTACCAATTATTCTTATAATAACAAAACAAAAATGACAATAAAGAATATTGTCTGAATGGAAAAAAATTGGAAAATTCTTAAAATGTTCAGTAACAAATAATGAACCTCAATACAAATCAAATTTGTATGATATTCTTTATGACTCACCAGATAAATAATGGAAAAGGCAAAATTTTTTATTCAAAAAAAATACACACACAATAGCTGGCAGTGACTCAAAACTACAATATGTCTTTTTTGGAAAAAAGAAATGTGAATGTTTGAAAGTGGTGAAAAAAAAAAAGATATGAAATTGCAACTAGTCAATCCAAAGGTATATGTGGGGACAGCATCTGAAACTGCCAGCTGGATACCTTTAGAGCCTGTAAAGCTAAGGCAGATGTGATTACAGGTCTGATGTATCTCCCCTCACCAAAAAAGGTGACATTACAGCAGAAGTGAAACTGTGACATTCTTTTATTTTGTTCTTTTTATAGATATTTTTAGCTGACAGCCTAATAGACCAACTCATTGTGATAACCCCAAAGTAGATAAAGAATAAATTCACCCACTTCTTTATGAGAGAAACATCTAATTGCCAGGGGGAAGCTACTACTTTCACAGTTTAAAGCAGCCTCTTGACAATCTGATCTGGAGTCAGTCATGGTCAGATTCAGGAATCATCAAGCTGAGAACTTTAAACGAAGCACAAACCCACACCCGCCAGTGTGGCCATGGAGGGGTAATAAAGGTCAACAAATAAAGGTGAAGAGAAAATAGAGGAAAAACCCACATGAAACTAATCTCAAACACAGTGTTAAAGACAATAGCCAATATTTGATGCAGAAAATGCAATGTTTTCAAATTTGAAATAATCTGGGCATTTTGAATTTGATAGCATAGGTGCTAAGGGAAAACTTCTCCTCTGCCCTCTGAAGGTTCCTCACAGGTAGCAGGACACAGAAAGAGTAGATGGTAAGCATTTCTTTCAGACTTCATTTTTTTTTATTATAAAAATAACTTTATGTAGAAATTTTTTTTCACTTCGATTTGCATGGTTTCAAGACTTATTTTTATTTTATTTTATTTTTAACTTTTATTTTAGGTTCAGGGATACATGTATGTGCAGGTTATATGGTTAAATTACATGTTGTAGGGGGTTTGCTGTGCAGGTTATTTGGTCACCCTGGTAATAAGTAAGGTATTCTACTGGTAGTTTTTCAATCCTTACCATCAAATAGGCCCTAGTATCTGTCATTCCCTTCTTTGGGTCTATATGTAGTCAATGTTTATCTCCCATTTATAAGTGAGGGCATGCAGTATTTGGTTTTCTCTTCCTGTGTTAGTTTGCTTAAGATAATGGCCTCCAGTTCCATTCATGTTGCTGCAAAGGACATGATCTTGTTCTGTTTCGTGGCTGCATAGCATTCCATTAATTATATTTACCACATTTAAAAAATTCAGTTTACCACTGGTGAACATTTAGGTTGATTCCATGTCTTTGCTATTGTGAACAGTGCTTGTGATGAACACATTCATGCATGTGTCCTTATGGGAGAATGATTTATATTCCTTTGGGTATATACCCAATAATGGGATTGCTGGGTCAAATGGTAATTCTATTTTAAGTTCTTTGAGAAATCACCAAACTCCTTTCCACAATGGCTGAATTAATTTACACGCCCACCAGCAGCATAAAAGCGTTCCCTTTTCTCCACAACCTCGCCAGCATGTTAATTTTTTGACTTTTTGATAATAGTCATACTGACATCGTAGCCATACTGACTGGTGTGAAATGGTATCACACTGTGGATTTGATTTACATTTCTCTAATTATCAGTGATGTTGAGCATTTTTTTCATATGCTTGTTGGCCACACATATGTCTTCTTTTGGAAATGTCTGCTCATGTTCTTCACTCACTTTTTAATGTTTTTGTTGTTGTTGTTGTTGTTTGTTGTAAATTTGTTTAAGTTCCTTATAGATTATGAATATTAGATCTTTGTCAGATGCATTATTTGGCCAAGGGAAAACTTCTCCTTTGACTTTTGAACGTTTGTCACAAGCCGCAGCCCTCAGAGAGAATAGATGGTAAATGTTTCTTTCAGACTTTTAAAGGTGTCAGACTCTCAGCCTCTCAGTTTGACTTCTCTGGATGCAGACATGGGAGGACTTCAGAGAAAGGCCGGCTGTGTCAACACAGATTTTCTCTACAGATGGAAATCTCCTCCACAAAAGGCAGCTTCATAACACTACTCTTTCTGCAATCCCTGTGAAAAGCCATCTCAAAATATGTCAAAGAAGTTTATTTTTGGTTGAAATATTTTGGTTTTCTTCAACAGAATTTACAAAATTCTTGGGTGCCAGCTATTTTTTTCTTCTGTAATAAAGTAGCAGTTGGATATGAAATTTCATCAGACTATTTCTCTTTATTAATAATCTCTTGAACATTATTTGCAGAATCTGCATTTTTGGTCATATTTTTAAAAGTCCCATCTCTTTCAAAATTGATTAAAACGTGTTTGTCTTCCACACCAAAACTTATGTTAAGTAGAGATTCAGTACGGATTCCTTTGAAAAATGTTTCTCATGCACTTACAAGGTAAAAAAAGAAAAAAAGAAAAAATAAAAAAAGAAGAAGTACTAATCGCAAAATATTGAAAGCAATTACCTAAAGCTTAAATGGTGGTAGATAAGATGAAAATCCTCTGTCACTGAGAAGGACCACAAACATATATAAAATTATCAAAGAAGCTCAAGCTTGTTAACTTGCTGATAATAATTTGCAGTGGACCATCACCCTACTCTGCCTCCTTCACAAATGGGCAATGGCAGCCTTCTGCTCTAGCAAACATATTTTCCTATACGCCCCATTCACTGAGGGGCTTTCTCAAGCAGCAAAGGTGCTTGAACTATACCTACTGGGATCACGAGATAATTGATTTTCACTGAAACTGTGTTTTCTTTTTTTTTTTTTTTAACTCCACAGATTGTTGCTGATGACTAATTTTCATGAATTTTATATCAGGAGAGTTTGGCAAATGTAGTACCATTTTCAAATGACTAAAATACATAAAATTCACTTTATTAATGAATTTTTAAAGGACTTTGGATTCAAATTATTGGAATATTTCATGTTGATATTTAAAAATAATTTGGCTTACAAATAAACTTTTTAACCTGTCTAAAGATTTTTTAAAAATGAGATGACTGATTATGAAAATTAGTATCAAAATATATGACAGGTAAAACAGATGATCTGATTTCAGAATTCACAAAGAATTCAAAGGGCCAAAAATTGCCAAGATGATCTTGAAGAACAAGATTGGAGGAGAGATCCAAGATGGCCGATTAACAACAGCTCAGGATTGTAGCTCCCAGTGAAAGCGCAGAGAGCGAGTGGACGCCGCACTTTCAGACAAATTTTTGTTGCCCACAGACTAGGAGATTCCCGGCGGAGGAGCCA
>CAUYLG010029581.1:0-80354 GCA_963573385.1 Cacajao melanocephalus | reverse complement strand
CCATTTTCAGACTGCATTCTAGCCTGGGCAGTAGAACAAGAATCCTGTTCTCTCTCCCTCTTTTTCTTCCTCTTTCTTTCTCTCGTACATTCTTTTTTTCTTTCTTTCACTCTCACTTTCTTTCCTCTCTTTTCCTTTCTTAAAAAAAAAAAAAAAAAAAAAAGATACATGATCCCTCATGTAGACACCAACCACATAATGTACTCACCTGTCCGAAGGCAAAATAAAGGCAACTTAGTTCCATCACTGGTTTACAATAGTAAAATAAATAAAGAGATAAATAAGAGTGTAATTTCAACATAAGAGAAAGTGAACAAGAGAAGAATGAAGATGAGAAGTGGGCACTAGGGAGAATGTGAGGGGGAACTGGTTTTTATTTTTAAAGGTCAGGAATGAGAGGCAGAGGATAGTCCTACTCTTGAAGATATCAGATTAGGATGTGCAGAGGGTGGCATGAAGGTTGGAATGCTGCGAGCTGGGTCTGACTCAGGTGGCTTCAAGCTGAAACGGTCCCAAAACCAAAGAGAAAGGCCACAGGAGAGCAATTAGGAAAGCAAGGTGAGCAAGAAACTCAGCCTGGTTCCATGGCCAACACAAGGCTGGAAAGCAGAGAAAGATTTTGTCTTTCAGATGGACTTCTGAGAGACAGGGAGGGAGGGAGGGAGGGAGAGAGAGAGAGAGAGAGAGAGAGGTCTTCAGTGAGCTCAAGGAAAAAATAAAATATTCAGTAACAGTGAGCTCAAGGAAAAAATAAAATATTCAGTAACTGTTGCACATTAAGAAAACCTTTCACATCTCTGTGGAAAATCATTTTTTATCTTTTTTTAAAAAGGGCTCTTAGCAAAACTGTCAGCATTGCCAAGTTGTTCAGCTACATTTATGATTATATTCTTTTTCTTCTTTTTATCAAAACCTGTACCAAGAAAATATCTGCCATCATTTATACAAGTTATACAAAGATCCAGGTATTATTTTTTTTAATGTCAGGAAGGTACATTTTGTGGGATGGGTGATTTCCTTATCATTAAATCATACAACACAAAAAATTATCTACTCCACCCAGTAACAAAGTATATCCCTTTGCATTCTTTCATCATTCCCTTCTAAAGTAAGCATGCAAATCATTAACCACATGACAAATATCCCAGCCTGCACTGAGGAACGATATGGTGAACTGAACCAGCGTAATTCAATAGCAAATGAATTTTTATCAGAAACACCCACGCCAAATGTCTTGGGTTCATGTTCCAAGACTGCCTAACAATGTAGATGGCAAGCACACAATGACTCCCTTTATGACTATGATAGAAACTGGACATATGGGGAGTATTGATCAGAATACAGGCAAAGGTCTAGAGTTTACAACCAGGCAAAACTTGCTTTCCTCTCTTTATAAGGCTAATTTTTTTACTTTAATTGTAAAAATAGATTTCATTCTTATATTCTCTATAAATTTCAGCCACAGAAAATATCTCTAGACTCCTCTTTTACAAAGCTCTGCTATGTCCTTTTAAGCAATGGTAAAAGTACTATGAAGAATCAGTAATGGTTTAATTCGATCTTAAAATATCTTTGGTACAGCTGCATAAAATAAACATGATGAAGATGACCATCCATGTATCCTAGACAATCTAACATTCTTGATGGTCATGGATAATTTCAAAAGAATTTGTGTTCTGATCACTTATTACATATTTACACAGAGAGAGAGAGAGAGAGAGAGACAGAGACAGAGACAGAGAGACAGAGAGAGACAGAGAGAGAAAGAGAAAGAGAGAGACTCCTAAATACACCACAGTCATAGAAGATCAAATTGTAAATGTTCAATTTACTTTGGAACCATTCACTTAGAAGAAAATAAAAGGCAGCAATGGAAAGTTAAACTCATAAATTTTAGAGTGAGAATTACAAGAATCAGAAAGATCACATCATTCAACAAACCAGGGAGAGAGAGAGATGACCCTCACAAACAGGTCACGGCAGACACGGTTAAGTCGGGATCCCCCAGCCCCTGGCTAGCTCCCTACACACTGCAGGAGTCACACAGATTACAAAAGTCTTCTCTGCAGACTGCATCTTGCACTCACTCACTTCCTCTTTGCACACGGAACAGCTTGGGTGTTCTGTGGATTTTCTGATTACATGAGGTTTCAAAACTTTTCTAACGACCTGCTTAGAAAAAGAAAAACAACAAAGCCTGAATGGGAATCTACTTAGAATGGCAGCTCTTCCCAGATAGGGTCTCTGCATTAGAGCATCTTGGAGATGTCCATGAGCAGGAGGGAGCCCCCAGCAGAAACTGCCCTTTCCCAAAGCTGAGTAAAGCCCAGCTCTGCCCTCCATCCCTGTCACAGGGCTTCTGGGCTTTCTTTGGCTTGTAGGTACCAGGCAGACACCCCCTGCCTCCTGCCCAACCTCACCAAATCTCCCACAGGGCCTGCCCTCAACGGAGTGAACTGAGCTCCCTCTGCAGCCCCAAAGGCTATGTTCCTCTGCCCTTTTCCTCATTTTACCCCTAATAATCTACTGTGGGTTTTGCTGTTACAGGAACTTCAAAACATGTGAGGCAAATTTTAGTCCATATAAACTCAAGTATGGGGAATACCAATAAACAAATGACAGAAAGGAGGGTTAAGGACAAGAATGAAAATCCTTAACCCTTTCTATGGGTTGTTAAAATGATCATCTGAAAGGCCATCAGACCTGAGTGCCTCCAGTGTCCCAGGTTCCTATGGAAGCAAACCGAGACCAAATTCAGTTACACTGAGGACTCAACCAGGTCAGAAACCACCAGCCAACCTCGGACTAGGGACTTTACACTTATTGCTCCACTTTGACCAATTAAACATTTCCCCTACCCTGCTTCCCATTTGCTATATAAAAGTCTCCCCACATGCTCCTTCAAAGGAGCCCTGAATCATTCTGGCTTGGAGAGCCAGATTCATGAATCATTGCCTGCTCAAATAAACTCTTTAAAATTTTAACATTTCAGAGTTTATCTCTTAACAGTTCCTATTCTGTTTTCAGCTTAGTAGAATTAGAGTTCATACTAGAGGAATCTAATGATCAGTATTCTTCTCCAAAGAGGTTTTTCATCAGTGGAAGAGCCTCCCAGCCCTTTCTCCCTCTACATTCATGGGTTGTTGGTCTAGGCTCACAGAGGTCTAGATAAGGTCTAGGCCACAGGGGTGGCCTGTGGGCCATAAACACAACCATTTAGTATGAATGGGAGCTATGAATAAACTGTTTTTATACTTTTAAACAGTTGTTATAAAAACAACAGCAATGACAAAGAATATGTGACCCACAAAGCCTAAAATATTCCCTATCTGGTCCTTTACAGAAACTATTTTCTGACCCCTAGTTTAGGAGAACTCCCCAGCAGGCCTATTATTTAGGCAAAGGCCCTGGATGACCATCAACCCAGCCCTGCTGTAGGCACCACGGCCACACAGGCACCACTGTTGCACACCTGCTACATGGAGGGAGAGCAGAGGAAAAGAAAAGGGAACAAAAATTGCCAAATTTGGCTTTACAAATGAGTAAATATTGACAAACACCCTCAGCCCAGCTGTGGCAGGAACAGAGCATACCCCAAGACCACCATGCATGGCTGGCACAAACATCCAGGCCCTGGTGTCCTCTCCTCCCTCATGCCCTGCCCCATCAGCAGTGCTTCCTCCAGTCTGTACATCTGGGCCCTTTCGGCACATTGTAATGTCTTGCCTTTCACCAGATGCTTCAGAATTGCTCCTCAGGAAGAAGAGGCAGCACTCCTCAGAGATACCTTTACATCAAGGAGGGCTCAGCACTCGGCTGTGGGCAGCAGGAGTCATGGAACCTCCAATGGGTCTAAGATAATCAGGGGTCCTGAGCTGTCTGCACACTGCCCCGAGTGCTGTGTCTTTGTTGGCACTGTGGACTGTTTCCAGCAGACTCATCTCCCTCAGGGTCATCGCTCCTGTCCGTCTCTGGGCACCACCTTCCACCCAGGGGGCACACTGGGAAAGTAGAGGTGATGTGGCCATCTCTCCTCAGTGGTGCTTGTTCTCCTCCCTATCAACCTCCCTCTCACCAGCCCTGACCCATGATCAGTCTCTGCATTTCAGTGACTCCTAAGCACGCCGTGGCTTCCACTTCCTCATTCTGCAGGCTCTTCATGAGAATAATCAACCATTCATGTTCCATCTTCACCATAAACAAAGCTAGAAAGAGAGCCCTTGCCTGTCATGTTGGTAGTCCTCTGAGAAATCTCCCTCCCAATGCTGTCTCTCTGTATATGTCCAGGGCCACCACATCTTCTCGGGGATGTGCTCACATGGCTAGGTCCTCGAATTGCCTTACATTAGCAGCTGGTTCTTGGAAAATCCATAGAATGTGTCACACCAACTTCCTCCAAACTCTACCAAGCAGAACTCAGGGATGTTAGCACTTTTGGTACATCTCTGTCTGCCCTGGTTGACCATCCCTGAATTGACTCGTCTGAGTCTTAACTGGGGTTAAATGAGGAAAGTCCAATCAGAGCAGAGCATGATTTGAGTTCAGACAAATAGAAAATGTGTCTGAGCTTCCTTCTACCCCAGTTGATGAAGGCAGCCTGCCTCAGTCAGCTCAAGCTGAGTTTCTGGGTCAGCTTGCACGGGGTCTTATGTGGATGAATGAGAAGGCTCCTGCAGATCCATATTTGTGAAGGTAGGGGTCCTGGGTGAGGATCCCATGGGAGTCCCATAAATCCAAACATCATCAGATCCTCCAAGCCTTCTTCCCAAAGGGTTCTGAGGAGCACTCCCAACAATGGGAGCCTGTGCTTGGTAAAGGGCCTGCCTCCCTTTGAAGGTTGTGGGGGAAGTACTCCCAGCTCTTGAAGCCAAGGGAGGTCCCAGGCCACAACAGCTCTCATACTCCCGAGGCAGGAGCTATTCCTCCACCCACCTTCCCATCTGGAATAACCTCCTGGGAAGTGGCGTACATATTGTGGTCCCAGGAACAAGCAGGTGGGCACAGAAGTGACCAACGGTGTATGTGGGCCATAATGGCAAGGACCGTAAAGTGCAGGTGCAGTTTTCAGTTGGTAACCTGAACATGGCCTCCAGCCAGAAGATAAGGATCAAGAAGGGTTATGTGTGGCTAATGGAAAGCTCTCCATACGTTAGGTCATCCCTGTGTCGGGCTGGATTGCTGTGGTCTTGTGCGTCATCAGGCCCCCAGGAGCAGTCATTAGTGGTATCCACTCACAGAGGTCAGCCGTAGGTACAAAGTTTAGCAGAAAAAGGTAGACAAACTGGCTAGGGTTTGATCCACCCCTAGGTTTAAAACCCCAGAGTCCAGCATGTCCCTAACCAGGAGGCCACTGGCTGCCCCTCTAAGCTCCAAACTGATGGACAACATCCCCGATCACCACCAGTACCAATCATGGAAATTAGGGAACAATACAGGTGCAGGGAGAGGCAGGCCAAGCTGGCTTCCTATACAAGACTCAGTGTAGAATCAGCTGCAACAGCCAAATAAAAGTTCAGATACCCTCCCAAACAATTCACGTGGACATGAGCCCAGGAAACTAGCACAAAACATCTCCAGTCATGCCCCTTAAGGTCCCAGGGAGTTGGAATTTGGTGGAATGTCAGGTCACACCCTGGTTGTAATCAAGTAGGAAACTGCAATCAGCCATAGCACTTTGGCATAACTGCATCCCAGGCTAAATGTCCAAAGGCTGTTTGCACAGGCAAAACCTTAGAAGACAGGAGCATCCTGCTAGGGGCTGGTGTGCCAGGCAGACATCATTGTGAAATCCCACAGTGTGCAAGCAACCTATGCCATCCTGTATTTGGGTTTGGGCTGCCAGAAGCAGACCCTGGTATGAGAATTTCTGTGTAAGTGATTTATTTAAAAAGTGTTCCTAGGAGAGAATGATCAGGGTGTAGTGAGGCAGGCTGAAGGGGAAGTGGACTGGCGGTGGAGACCTGACAGCATCTGGGCAGAGCACTAGGAGCTCAGCTTCATTACCAGGGAGCATCAGTGAGGAGGAACCCACTTCTGAATCCTACATGAAAAACTCAGCACTATTTGAGTGCCACCAAGAACCTTGAGCTCTCTATGGTTGAAAAGTTTCCCTCTGAAACTGGAAGCTGAGTGGTCAGTAAATACAGGGTGCCCACATGGAGACTGTTGATGGTGATGAACTGCAGTGGTGGCACATGTGAGATTGATTGATTTGCCAGCTCAACATTGATCTGTGAGCTCTGCCCCGGTCTTTGCCAGCCAAATTGGAGAGCCTGCAGCCTTAAGGGGAAGTCTCCCTTCTTAAACCTCCACACCCTGCTGCCCTGATACAGAGTGTGGCCACTTAGGTACGAAACACCTAGAATGTGAGATGCAACATCCTAGCCCCTTTCCATGGGGCGGGAGTACAGGTCCAAGCCAGGGAGATCCTAGGACAGGGTGTTTCCTACTCAGGGCAGCAGGACCTCCAGTAATTGAGAGAGCCGGGGTTCAAGTCGAAAGTCACGGAAACGAAGATGGGGCCTGAGACCAGGAAGCTGGAGAAGACACTCTGGGGAGGGCCTGAGGCATGTCTCATGACTAAAACACAATGCTGAAGGTGCAAGGGGAACAGGGAAGAACAGGAAGAACAGGGAAAGTAAACAACCAGAAAGAATTTCTGGGAAAAATGCCTGAACGCTGGGCTATGACGATGCCAAAACTCATAGAGCAGACTTCCTCCACTTAAACTAAAGGGACAAAATAATGGTTTGTTTTGGGCGTGTATTAAATGGATCTTTAATTTCTGAGAGAAAGCTGAAAATATGAAACTGCTATGCTTTTCCACCTGACATTGAATTTTATAGTGAAATCTTTTATTGTAATAAATGATAGAAAGATAGATGATAGATAGATAGATAGATGATAGATAGATAGATAGATAGATGGATAGATAGATAGATAGATAGATAGGATATAGAGACAGAGGTATATATAGACAGACAGACTAATAGAACTTTAAACTATTTTTCAGTTTTCAGTGTATTCAGCTATGTGGGTACATCTTGATGCCTGCATGCCATGGGATTTCACAGAGGTGTCTACCTGGCAATCAGCCTCCGGCAGGATGCTCCTGTCTTCCAAGGGTTTGCCTTTGCAAGAAGCCCTTTAACATTCAGCCTGGTGCATGATTATGCCAAAGTAAATCTAAAGCTGAAAAACTATTTGGAAACAATAAAGCAATCTGAACACAAGGCTTTACATAATGTGACTGTGAAGGTCTGTGATTAAAAGCCTTGAGTTTCAGCCTTGTTTCTGGAATGTTGTCATAAATGTCAGTCAACAATCGGTAGAAATGGAAGTCTTTCATGTCTCAGGCACAGGGACCTTACTCTGTTTCTCAAGCACACTTATACCTCTGCCAGCCCATCCAAGGGCATTTCACTTTAAATATATTTCTGATTAAAAGATGGGGCTTAGACTGGGTGCAGTGGCTCATGCCAAATCCTAGCACTTTGGAAGGGCAAGGCAAGCAGATCACTTGAGGCCAGGAGTTCAAGACCAGCCATGGTCAACATGTTGAAACCCCATCTCTACTAAAAAAAAAGAAAATACAAACATTAGCTGGTTGTGGTGGTGGGCAACTGTAATTCCAGCCACTCAGGAGGCTGAGGCAGGATAATCGCTTAAACCTGGGAGGCAGAAGTTGCAGTGAGCCAAAATAGCACTACTGCACTCCAGCCTAGGTGAAAGAGCAAGACTCCATCCTAAAAGAGAGAGAGAGAGAGAGAGAGAGATAGGGGTTCATTGTAAGAAAGAAAAGAGAGAGACAGAGTGAGAGATGGAACATTATAAGCTTCCAACTGATTGGGAGCTGGAAATAAGAAAACACTCTAAGGATCCAACCTTGAGCCAATGAACTTGAAATTCAAATATGAATAGATCATCTTCTCCCTTCAAAAGCTCCAAATGGCACCTCTATGTGGTTTGGTCCCACATCTAAATCTCCAGTTCCAAATCTTCTCCAGAATTATTATGTTTCAACTGCCCACTAGATCTTGCCATCTCCACAAGTAATATCCCTCCATAGCACCTCAGTGCTGGAAATGTTTAAAATGACCCTCCTCCTGCTGCTGCTCCTTCTCCTCCTTAACTATTTATTCCTTGTAATTTCTGATTTCCAATTGCTGTTTATAAAAACAGTGTTTTATTGGGTATCTTTCCCCTTGATATCCAGTAACTTAAATACTATGACATAAAATTAATAATACTTAAGCATTATAATTTAAAAGCAATACATCTTCTTTTACTTGATAGGGATGAGAGAAGGAAGAAAATGACTTTGCTTAATATACATTTATATACACACATTCATAACGAAAAATACTCGTGACAATTATAGGCCTATGTCTGTAAATTGTCATGTGGTCATAGCTGATATTTATAACTACCTTCTTCCACTATCCATTCCATATTCCCATGCTTCCAACAAACACCTCAGCTGGTCATATACCATTACCTGGTGAGGTGACCAGAGCCTTCATCCTCAAGAGCCTGGACTATAAGAAGTCCTGCCCAAATTCATCTGTAGTTTTCCACTGAACTTAATCACAAGGCATGGTATACAAATACTCAAAGTTATCTCCTGGAATCCAGACAAACTCTTTCTTGTCTCTATCGTGGAGCATGGGGACTATGGACATTTGGGGTACTTATTCATGTAACTTATTTGTGCCTTTAGGGCCTGCTCAGACCCAATCATGTATACATCACTTCGATTTCATGATGAGCTGCTGCTCTGCACACCCAAGTTTATGGCTTTGTGGATTAGATAACAGTTCATGATGGGTATCTCAGATCACATGGTATGTTGAGGGCCAATGGTTAAGCATTCAGTCTCTACCTAGGCCCAATAGCAGGCCAAAAGCTATCTCTCAAAAAGAAAGTAGTTATCTGTGGAAGATAGCATGGGCTTGCTCTAAAATCCTAAAGACCTGTGCTGTGATTCACCTACATGGGCTGCCAAAGGTTCCACATAGCATCCCTGTCTGCCACTGACACCTCAAGCACCATTGGATATCCTGGGTCGTGTGGCACCAATGGCAGAATAGCCTGTGTGGCAGCCTGGACCTATTGCAGAGACTTCTGATCTTCTGGGTCTTTCTTAAACATAATGAATTTTCAGGTCACTCAGCAAATGGGCTGGTATAAGACACACAAAGAGGAAGATGATGCCTCCAAAATCCCAAGACGCCTATTGAGCACTCTGCACCATTTTTGAAGAAGTAGAAAGGAAAAGTTGCAAGAACTTACCCTTCACATTAGAAGAAATATTTCAACATGCCCTGCACCACTGGACCCCTAGAAATTTCACTGAGGTAGAATTTTAGTCAAATTTATTTCCTACCCTCTGACACTCAAATGTCATACCAGTAAGCCCCAAGTGGTTGCTACTTCTCTCTCACAAGGTCCAATCAGTATCATGTCATCAATAAACAGAACAGTAAAATATCTCATGGAAGGTGAAGGCAATAACATCTCTGTGAACTAAATTATGACAGAGCTGGAGAACTGATAGCCCCCAAAGAACAATAGTGAGGTGCGTTGCTGGCCTAGCCAGCTAAAAGCAAACTGCTTCTTGTGAGTGTTATGGACAAGCATGGAGAAGAATGAATTTACCAGATAAACAGCTGCATGCCAGCTCTCAGGCATGTGTTAATTTGCTCAAGCAATGAAACCACATCTAGTGTAGCTGTTGTAGAGTCACCACCTGGTTAAACTTATGATAATCCACTGTCATTATTTAAAATCCATCTGTCTTCTGCAAAGGCCAAACAGGAGAGTTACATGGGGATGTGGTGGGAGTCACCATCCCTGCATCTTTCAAGTACTTGATTGTGGAACTAGTCTCTGCAGTTCCTCTAGAAATGTGGATTTGCTTTTGATTTACCACTTTCCTAGGTAAAGGCAGATCTAGTGACTGCCACTTGGTTTTTCTCACCTTAAGAGCCCTCACTTCACAAGTCAGAGAAACAATGTGAGGATTCTGCCATCTGCTGAATATGTCTAGACCAATTGTGCATTTCAAAACTAGGGAAATACCAACAGGATGGGTTCAGAAACACACTGGACCCACTGTGAGATGGACCTGAGCTGAATTCCATTGGTCATCTGACCGCAATAAGCCGCTACTCTGACTGTAATGGGCCACAGTGAAATTTTGGATCTCTGGAACTCAGTGTCAGTTCAAAGCCTATGCATTTAGTAGTCCCCCAAGGGTCTGATTATTTTATTTTCCTCAATGCATAGTCACCCTTTTGAGGAAGGCTGAAAGAAACATTAACAGTATAAATTTTTGTGATAACGCTGACATTCATCCTCAAAGAAAGCACAAACAAGAATTAAAAACAAGTAAATGAAGCTTCATCAAAATTACAGACTTTTCTACTTCAAAAGATACTATCAAGAAAGTTGAAAAATAAAACGCCTACAGAATAGAAGAAAATAGTTGTTAATTCTATCTCTGAAAAGGGACGTCAGCCTAAAATATATAAAGAACTCTTACAACTCAATAAAAGGGTAAACAGCCCAATTTTTAAAGGGGCAAACTTGTGCCAATCCTTCATATTAGTTTGATTTATGAAAGAAAAAATGTTGCAACATTTAGAAGATCAGAGAAATGTAAAGAGAAAGCAGAAGCTAGAAAAATCTAGACTGTTCTCATGAGCCAGAAAGGGGATGGCAGAAGCTGGCCCAAATCTGGAGCTGACTGAAGATGATGCCAATCTCTTTGCAGCAAAGCCCCCAAAGCATGTGGATCATGTGGACGGATCTTTTAGCTTTCTGCCTTGTCATTTAGTCAGACAACTAAGACTCAGATGAGAGCTGAGTAAAAGGTCTCAGGCCACATGAACCACCTCCATTAATTCAAGGAAACGGAGGTGCAAAACCCTTGCCCACCTGTGTTAAGTGCTGTGGCATATTGGATAGAAAATCACCCTCGGTCACCAGCTATAGGCAATACACCTGTCTCTGTGAGCTCTACCCTTCACCTCCTCCACCATCTCTTCCATCTGCCCTGTCAATGTCTTCGTTAGGAGCTTCAGTGACTTCAACCTCTCTCCACCAAGATCTCCCCACCCTCTGCCTCCACCTCCACCTACTGCCTTGGGAACTCCAGCTGTACCACCTCCTCTGGCTCCTCCCCTCATTGTCCCAGGCCCTCTTCACCCAGCTTCTCCTCCAGCTGGTCCTCTACACAGCTCTCTCTGCCAGAAGATAGCGTTGCCCTCTGTGAGCTCTACCCCACACAATTTTCCAAATTTGATGAAGTAGACTGGTTGGAGAAAGAAATATGCACTGATAAGTATTAAAAATGCAATGTAATTGTCCTTTGTGGTGCTTGTTCTTTGAAAATGTTTGCTCATTCTAGTGTTTTACTTAATTTTCCTTATGATAAATAACTTTTAATCCATTTTATTTCTAATAAAAATATTAGCATCTATTTCAAACTCACTGCTTCACAGTGGTTCATTTTCTTCCCCTAAAAAGACCTAATTTGGTCAAATAAACTTCTAAGTGTTAAGCATGGACACCTGTCAGAGTAGCGGATTCAGTTTTTTTAACATATTTTAATTGTACGCTTTGTGAATTTTAATTTAAAGAACGCCACCAAGATTGAAATCTTGAGGGCGGCTATATCTATTAATAAGCATTTGTGTGTTTCATGATATTTTAAAAGAAGAAACTGCCTTGATTACAGAATCATTCAAAAATACATTTAGCTTGTAGTGTTGAACTCTCATAAAGAAATCTTGAATTTTTAAAATATTATTTTGTTTTCAAATACTTAGCTCTTACTTGAATGTTTTGTAGTACCCCCTTCCTCTTTATATACTATGTAATGTGATTTTGCTAACCTATAAGAGTTAAAAATTTTTCAGCTTTAAATGCTCTGGCTTAAACATACATGTAATCATATAACTGTTAAGAATGATTTTTGTAATGAGAAAATAACTTGAATAGACATTTTTTTCCAAAGAAGATACACAAATGACCAGAAGATACTCAGCTTAATGAGTCATTAAGGAAGGCAAATTAAAACCACTGTGAGATGCCACCTCCTACTCATTGGGATGACTATGATAAAAAAGGAAGATGATAACCATGATTGGTGGAGGATGTAGAGAAATTATATCACTCACACACTCATGGGGGTAGGAATGTAAAATGATGAAACTACTTGGGAAAATAGTCTGGCAGTTCCCTGAAAGGTTCAATAGAGTCACCATTTGACCCAGTAATTCCACTTCTAGGTATACACTCAAGAAAAATGAAAACATCTGTCCACACAAAAACTTATAAATGAATGTCTATAGCGGCATTGCTCCCAATATTTAAAAGAAGGAATCAACCCAAATGTCCATCAACTGATGGATGGATACACAAAATGTAGTATATTCCCAGAACAGAATACTACTCAGCCATTAAGAGGAATGAAGTGTGAGACAGGCTACAACATGGGTGAACCTTGAAAAAATAATGAAATTAACATTGAAGATTGAGAATATTATGAAAGAAGCCTGTCACAAAAGGCCACATACTGTGTGATTCCAATTATATGAGATTTCCAGACTAGGGAAATCCACAGGGATGTAAGGTAGAATTGAGATTGCTGAGGGCTGGGAGCAGGGGCCTGGAGGACGGCATCTAAAGACCACAGCATTTTGGGAGGGTGATGAAAATGTTCTAAAATTGATTGTAGTACAACTCTGTGAATATGCTAAAAAAAAAAAAAAAACTACTGAATTGTATATTTTAAGTGAGTGGGTGAATTGTATGGTATGTGAATTATATATAAATAAAGTTGTTAGAAAAAAGGAAAGACCAGCAATATGGGGCCTTCAAGATGACACTGGCCACTCACATGAGGAGAATGACTGCAAAGAAGCCAGAAGTTGAGGGAGGAAAAAGTTTAGTATAAGTGACTTTTATGTCAAGTTCAAGAGTTTTCTCTTTATACAATACAGCAGAGCGGGCAACCAAAGCTCCCCACCTGTTTTTGTAAATAAAGTTTTATTGGAACATAGCCCCACCCATCTGTTTAATATTGCCTGTGGCTGCTGTCACAAATCAGCGGCAGACTTGAGTATCTGCAACCAACACCAAGTGATTGGCAAGGCCTGAAGCAGTCAACACTCAGCCTCTTACAAAGAAAGCTTGCTGACCCCTGCTATGCACAGGGTGAAGCCTTTAGGGTGTTTAGGTAGGTATCTCTGCTGGCTACTTGGAGGGTGGTTTGATGGAGAACAAGGAGAGCACACTTGCTCCAGTATCATATTCTTTCTTCTCACAGGCCCCCCAAACTCCATCAGTCTCTTTCTCTTCCCCACAGCTGTCAGCCCCTGCTGGAACCTCCTGCCTTTCTCTCTCTGCTGGGGACTCCACAGAGGGAAACATGGCCCAGCATTCCACTTCCCCCTGCCCCTAAGACTAGGGTTGCAGACCGTTTCATTTTAAGATTTTTGTATCTCATCACTATAAGGAAATAAAGAGGGAAGTACCAAAATCCACAAGTGCTAAATTCCATAAATTATATAAAGCTCTTATTTGTTTACTCAGTGCCTAACACGGTGCCTGGTGAACAATGAATGGTGAATGAATGAATGAATGAATGAATGATGGTCCTTGCTGGTCTACTATGAAAATCTCAGTATCTCTGTATGCCTTCTCTTTTATTTCTAAGGGGAGAGTCATCTGGGCCCTTCTGCATGTTTTTATAGAATTCCTAGGCTCCCTCCAAGTTTCTGGATTTCTGTTAACAGTATCTTGATGCTGGCAGCAACATTTAAACTGGTAGCCATCCCCATGAGAAGGAGATTTAAGGGCAGACCCCTTAATCTTACAGGAGCTGAGGAGAGCACATGGCCCTCTCTCTGTGGCCCAATGTTCAGGGAGGCTGCTCACTCAGTGATTTCCTCCCACAGTGGAGAATGAATTCACCCTGTGTGTGTTTATCACCAGCGGACAAAAATCCAACCTTGATTTGGTACCTAGGTGTGACCAATGCTATCAAAGGTAAACTCGTTAATCAGCATCCTGATATGGTGATCCCAGAAAGTAAATTATTGGAGAAAAAAGCTGTAGCAACATAGGAGCTGCAGCTCTGCCAGGAGATGACCACACACCTCGATGGTGGGGCCAACGGCGATCAGGCCTCCATGCTGCCAGTTAACCCTGAGTCAGGCTACTCAGATAGCCCAAAGCAGGACCTGGCTAACAGCCCTTTGAGCAAAACCAGGACCTGGACCCTAACTTCCTTGCCCAGTGATACACCACTTGTCCTTGAATGCCAAGTGTAAGTAATCGGAGAGACAGAGAGACAGATGGAGAGAGAATGTATTTATAACTTTTCTTTTTTTTTTGGAAAAAAAATATGCATTTTAATGTTTTCAATCAAATTACCAAAGGCCCTTCAAACTATATCATTTTATCTCTTACTAGTAGGATTTTTTTGAAATAGACTTTAAGTCCTGGGATACATGTGCAGAACGTGCAGGTTTGTTACATAGGTATACATGTGTCATGGTGGTTTGCTGCACCCATCAATCCGTCATCTACATTAGGTATTTCTCCTAATGCTATTACTCCCCTAGCCCCTCACCCTCTGACAGTCTTCAGTGTGTGATATTTCCTTCCCTGTGTCCATGTGTTCTCATTGTTCGACTCCCACTTAAGAGCATTTCTTTTAGTCCTTTAAATGAAATGGATTAAAACATCAAATATAAAATATGCTATTCATTTGGTAAGTGTGTGGGATTCTTAGACCTTTAAAAGACAAGAATAAATTTCAGATGACCTTGGCTAGTGAGAAAAAATGTTTTCAAACAGTGATACCGCTCCACACCCTCAACCATAAAATTACCCTTTGCACTTAACATGTGAGACCCCAAGGATGAGCAAACTTCCACAGAGGAGAAAGTGAGTTATAACCGTTTTAAGCATGTGGCCAGAGCACCCTCACGTATTTGGGGAAGAGATTCAGGGGTAAGCTCTGCTGTGAGAAAGCAGCTGAGGCCCTTTGCCTTCAGAAATCCAGCCTGGAGACCTAGTTGAGGGAAGCGACTCAACAAGGAATACATCTCATGCGGGTGCCAATTCCACTACTCTACATTCACCAGGAAACAGAGCTATAGCAGATGGGCTTAAAATGGAGAGTAATGTGGTATTCAAAAGCCTCAACTGGAGAAGCAGCCTGTTGGGGTTCAAATCCAAACTTGGCAGCTGTGATCTGGAGCAAGGTATTTACCCCTCAGTGTCATCATGACACGGGAATAATAATAGCCACCCACCAGGGTTGCTAGAGGTCTACACGAAATAATAAAGATGTGAAATTCCTAGAATTGTGCCAGTTATATAGTAAGATATATCATCATTAGTATCATACAGAGATATTTTGACTTAAAGAAAAGCTACTAAACAATAAAATGAGGAAGTTTATTTACTGCAACATGGATACCTTGAAGAACAATAACTATAGTGTCAAAACAACTCACTTGTATTGGCTGACATCTACATCTGGTAGATATACCTACAGATAAAATACTGGACAATATGAGCCAGCTGTGTACTAGGATGGCCAAGAACTGTAAAAATTTCTGGAGAGAAATAAATACATTACAGCAGGAAGTCCTGGAAGAACTGATGCAAAAGAAATAGCCACCAAGACCCTGGCCCCATAGACTTACAGTTCAGTGGGACAGTGAGCTGCCCAATGTCACAGTCATCCACACTCTACCTGCTGAGATGCTGCAACCCAGAGTCCGTTTCTGCTAAAGTTCTTTTCAGAAGTCAAAAATTCTGCCCCTTAAATTATCCTCTACAACCTGGTTCTGTGAATTGCCCCATGCCCTCTAAAAAAACCAGTCTAAAACCTGCTAAATTTATCTGGATGGATCTGTCAGTTCTGCCTGTCTTTTGGTTTTAGTTGCTGAGCTGGAAAGCATTAAGAAAACAAGAATCTGCTCTGGAGAAAAATATCATTATGCTCTGATTGGAGAAAATAAATTGAGTAGAAAATGTGGAAAATATAGAAAGACAGAAAGAAAAAGCAACTGTAATTGGATCCTAGCTTCTTATCATCATAAAATTTTACAAATCCTGACCCATTAATTTTAGACATTCTGATGGTTGGGTAGTAGTATTCAATTGTGACATAATTTTCAACTGAATTTATTTAAAATAACATAAGCCGGGCACAGTGGCTCATGCCTGTAATCCCAGCACTTTGGAAGGCCGAGGCAAGCGGATCACTTGAGGCCAGGGGTTGGAGACCAGCCTGGCCAACAAAGTGAAACCCTGTCTCTACTAATAATACAAAAAACTAGGAAAGTGTGGTGGTGCACACCTGTAATCCCTGCTACTCAGGAGGCTAAGGAAGAAGAATTGCTTGAACCCAGGAGGCAGAGGTTGTAGTGAGCTGAGACTGCACCACTGCACTTGAGCCTGGGCAACAGAGTGAAACTGTGTCTAAAAAATAAATAAATACATAAATAAAATAGCTTATTTAATTACTTGATTTATTTATCTGGTAATTACTGATGTTAGCATCTTTGTGTATTTATTGGTCAGATCATCATTTCTGAAGTATCTGTTCAGGTCTCTTGCTCACTTTTCTATTAGGCTATCAGTCTTTTTCTCATAGATTTGCAGCAGTTCTTTATATAATCTAGATATGAATTTTTTAACAACTTCTATGTTACAACTGTTTTCTTCCACCTTGTGACTTGCCTGGTGAGAAGTGGTTGAATCATGGGGATGGGTTTTCCCCATGCTGTTCTCATGATAGTGAATAAGTCTCATGAGATCTGATGATTTTATAAAAAGCAGTTCTTCTGCACACGCCCTCTTGCCTGCTGCCATGTAAGATGTGCCTTTGCTCCTCCTTTACCTTCTGCCATGATTGTGAGGCCTCCCCAGCCACATGGAACTGTGAGTCCATTAAACCTCTTTTTCTTTATAAATTACCCAGTCTTAGTTATTTCTTCTTAGCAGTATGAAAATCACATTCAACAAGTGGTTTCCACATCTTTCCCCCATTCCCACCCCCAGTGACACATTCAATCCCAAGAGATGAGTATGGCTGACTCTGGGATACAGGCTTTGGTGTGTCTTTTTCCATACAGTTGATGGACAAACCATTTTTTACAAAGACAGGATCACATCAAATACATCATTTTGTAACATGCTGTTTCCCTCACTATATGATCAGTTATTCAATGCCCTAACATATGTATAAAACATTATTTATTAATCTGAGAAACCTAAAAGTGTGTTGGGACTATCATGGGTCTACTTTTCTATGCTTTGAAGGGTTCAATTATCACATATAAAGGTGATAGCAAAGACCCAGAAACTTGCACAAGAAGTCTTCAGCTAAAAATTGATTGTGCTCAAAGTATACTTTCAGTCTTTTGAAACTTGAAAGATACTTTCCTAAGAAACAATGCTGAAAAGAGTACTGGGTTCTCAAGATCAGAGTAATATCTACAATGAACTTACAAGGTAGCTGAAACACCAGGCACTCTAAATGAATTATAAGTAAAAAGATAATGCTACTGTAAAACTAGCTATTACATAAAACAGATTATTGCATTTACTTGAACGTCTGTGCCTTAAAACAAAGTGCCAATTTAGCTGGAGAAAATGGTAAATGAAGTTCAAAACAACTATGAAAATTTTGAAAGAAACTTCTATTTTTTCAAAGCTCCAAAAACTGGTATTAGTGTGTTATGGGTTGAATTGAGTCCCTTCAAAAATGTTGAAATCTTAACTCCCAGTGCTGGTGAATGTGATTTTCTTTGGAAATATAGTATTTGCACAGGAGATCATTACGGTTAGCCCTAATCCAGTATGACTGATGTCCTTATTAAAGGAGGAAATTTGAACACAGACACACACATCATGTGAGGATAAAGACAGAGATTGGGCTGGTGCCTGCAAACCACCAGAAGCTGGGAAAGAGGCATGCAGCAGATTCTCCCTCACAGCCCAAGAAAGAGCCCACCTTGTACCTTGATCTTGGATTTTTACCTATCAGAGCTGTGAAACAAGAAGTGTCCGTAGCTTAAGCCACCCAATTTGTACAGAAGCCCTAGGAAACTAATACATTGTGAGTCTTCATTATTTCTAACTTTGTATCGCATCTCAGGATTTCTCTCTTCCTTCAAATAAATATGCCACCTCTCTATGCCAACAGCCATCAGCCATGGCTGGAGTGGGGCCAGGGCCCACAAACAGAAGGATGAGAAGGGGAATATGAAAGAATGGAGATAGTAGAAAGTGAGGGAGAAAGACACTTGCTCTGTCTTTCCCTGGGTGACTGGACAAGAATTAGGCAAGAAAAGGGAAACAGAGAATTAAAGCCAAAGAACACTGCAAAGTGAGAAAAATGGCCTGAGAGACATACAATTATGTGAACTGTGGATGGTCAAAAACAGAAGGAAAATTTTTTAAAAGACAAGGAGCACAGGCTGGAAGAATGCTGGGCCAGTTTCCTGGATAATAAGTGAGATCCATGAAGTTACAAAAAAAGTCAGGTTTTGCCCATCTAGGACTACAGGACCTGCAGGAAACAACTCATGTGCTCACTTGTGGACTTAGTCAAAGGATCTGTGTGACTGAGGCAAGTGTTACAAACCTCATCCCAAGCAGTTGCAGCTGTAGGAGGATGTGCACACAGAAGGGATGGCTATGTCCAGGGAAGAGACCTTTGATCCTGCTGCTCTTCAAAGTCACCCTGTTAGAACACAGGCACCTTCCTCTTTGTACTAGTAGCACAAAGCAGCTTGGCTACTTTTCCCAATTGTAAACCATGATCAGATCCCTCACAAAACTCTTCCAGGAGGCAACAGTGGTTTTGGTCTTTCTAGTGGACAGAAGCTGCTGGAGACTTTCCCCTAACTCCAAAGAGAGCACACTTTACCTGGTTCTCAGAAACAGCTCAAAAAGTTCCAGACATACATGAATCACAAATCAGGGAAAATCCATGTGGACGGATTATGTATAAACCAGGGACTAGGGTGAGGTAAGGGCACAGCACTGAAGGAAGCACCCATTCACAGGGCTTGAACAACCTTAGAGCGAGTGTCTCCTTACATTTTGCACCTTAGTTCCCTCATCCAAGTCCCAGTCCTCGTGAAAACTAAAGTTTTTCTTTCATTCTTTTGTTAATTGATTCAATAAGCATATTAATCCAGTTGAATGGGTACATGATGAAAAACTATTCACTGACTCATAGTATAGCCCATTCTGGTTGAGAAGTAAGACATGTTCATTAAAAAATGATACTGGTGAACTTAGAGACAAGCCCCAGTTGATACACTGGGAAGGTAGTTGATTTCCTCATTAAAGTAAAAAGAGAAAATTGCTGTAAGAGAAGGGCAAATTAATCCTATGAACCACACACGGTATGATTCAATTTATATAAAGGGCATGGTGTCCCACACCTGTAATCCCAGCATTTTGGGAGGCCACGGCAGGCAGATCATGAGGACAGGAGATTGAGACCATTCTGGCTAACATAGTGAAACCCCATCTCTACTAAAAATACAAAAAATTAGCCAGGTGTGGTGGCACATGCCTGTAGTCCCAGCTACTCAGGAGGCTGAGGCTGAAGAATCACTTGGACTCAGGAGGCGGAGGTTGCAGTGAGCCAGGATCGCACCATTACATTCCATTATGGGCGGCAGAGTGAGATTCCATCTCAAAGAAAAAGAAAATTTAAATTTTTTAAAAATGTCCACAATAGACAAGTCTATAGAGACACAAAGTAGATTTTGGTTTCTTAAAGCTGGAGATGGGGGTAGGAAGAATGAGGCAGTGGCTCACACCTGTAATCCCAGCACTTTGGGAGGCCAAGGCAGGCAGATCACGAGATCAGGAGTTCGAGACCAGCCTGGCCAACATAGTGAAACTTCATCTCTACTAAAAATACAAAAAAATTAGCCAGGTGTGGTGGCGGGTGCCTGTAATCCCAGCTACTGGAGAGGCTAGGGCAGGAGAATCGCATGAACCTGGGAGGCAGAGGTTGCAGTGAGCCAAGATCGTGCCACTGCACTCCAGACAGGGTGACAGTGCAAGACTCCATCTCAAAATAAATAAACAAACAAAACAAATAAATAAATAAGGGGTTTCATTATGGGGTGATGAAAATATTCCAAAATTGATTGTGATGATGGTTGTACAACTAAAAACATTGAACTGTACACTTGGGTGAAATGCATGGTATGTGAATTTAATCTCAATAAAATTTTATTTTTTAAAAGCATATGGTAGTTCACAGTAGAGATTGCTTCCAGCTATAACCTAAGGAAAGGCTTCAAGGAAAGGATGGGTTCTAAACTGAAGAATTTGACTCTATGGAAACAGAGTAAGAACATTTTTTAGAGATGGGATCTCACTATGTTGCCCAGGCTAGACTCAAGTAGCTGGGACTACAGGTGCACAGCAGTGTGCCAGACTAAGAGTAAGAGCATTTTTGGCAGGGAGAACAACAAGAGTGAAGCAGGGAGGCAGGAAATTATAGGATGCATACAGAGGACAGTAAGACATTCAGTTCACCTGGTGTGTGGAGTCCATGGCGGGGATGATGTTATATTAAAGAAGGTCTTGAGCCAGGCATTCAGGAGGGTTGAGGTAGAAGGAGCACTTGAGATCAGGAGGTCGAGGCTGAAATGAGCTATTATGCCTCTTCACTCCAGCCTGGGCAACAGAGTGAGACCCTGTCTTATAAAAATAATAATTAATTTAGAAGGTCTTGAATTCAAAGTGCAAGTATCCAGAATTTGAGCCATAAACAACCAGAGGATAGCCTGATCTGAGCTGAGCTTAATTTATATGCTGAAAGTATGAGAGACTAGCAGGGAAGAGACCAGAAATAAGGAGACTGCTAGAAGTTTGTGCAACATCCCAGTTCATCTGCCACAAATGTGGAGGAAGCAGACACTAGCAGTTTCTGCAATTGTAGAGACTGTGGCCCATGCAGACAGCAAAGGCAGGGAGATGCAGTATGCCATACAGCCTGGCTCTGATGTTGGCAAACACCTTAGCAGGCTTAGGGACTTTAACTGCAGAGAAAATGTGAGTTAGCACTAAGAACCGTGAATCAGCCCTATGGGGCTGAAAATTGACAGCATTAGGATAAGTGGAACTGCGAAGAAAGCAGAAGTAGAAAACGAAAGTTCAATTTATTTTTTTTTTAAAGCTCTTTGGAAATGAGGAGGAAGTGGTGTCGGCAAAGAAGCATTAGGACGTACAAGGTCAAAGAAGACAAGGGAAGGTTTGGCAAGAAAGGCAGATGGGGTGCCGTTATGCTTAAATTTCAGAAGGAAAGCACTGGGATAGGTTCAAGGTTGGGGCTGGCAGAAGAATAGCAGTTCACAGATCATTAACTTGGTCCATTTGATTTCCCAGGTAACCAAAGACACCATGGAATATAATCTGCCTCCAGGAGAGTGTACCTTTTGTACAACAAGGCAAGGTGTAAATAAGTAAGCACCTAAGCTCTAGACTTTTGCTCTATCCTTTCTGCATTTTGGTGTGGATGAATACGGTTTGGGAAGAAAGGAAAAAAGAACCAGCAGTTTTAAGCATGTGCTACACAGTGTGTTTATTAACATTGTTGCTTTCAATCTTAAAGCATGGTTTGGAGACAGGCAGTATTACCCACACTTCACAGATGCAGAAAGTAAATCTCAGGCTAAGGATGGAGGAAAAGGGAGTTCATCAAATAAGCAGGGGCCTATCTGAAATCTGATGCATCTGGTCCTAGAGCCAGCCTTCCATTTCCCCTCAGTCCCCACCTGTTTAAGCTTCTCTGCCAGCGAGAGGAGGGCGGGCCAGAGCAGCCTAGGGCCAGGAGAGATGTGAAGAACTCTAGGTGGTGACCAAGAGGAGGAGCAGAGTGTGCCTTTAGTTCATATGAACTAGAGGGAGCTGGTATTTGCACAGCAGTCAGGGTCACATGAGTGATCATGGTACAGTGAGAAGTTCTCCCTCCCAGGGCAAGGTCACTGTTTGTTTCTGTTCAATCGAGATTCTTCCAGTAAAGGCTTCAACTTCCCACACTGAAGCTGAGCGCTCCCAAAGTGCTGGCTACCTGCTGAGCGCCCCTGTAACTCTGAGACAGTGGTAATTTGACCCTCTGCCATTGCCGTCTGCTTCCTGCCAAAGTCCTTTCCGTACCTGCTGACCCTTGGGTGTGCCTTTGAGCTGCTGACTTTCAGCTGGAACTTGAAGGTAAGAGTACGGCTTAAAAGAAATTCTGTACCTAACTCGTTAGTTTATTGTTTAGCCTTTAGCCAATAGGTGTGACTTTATAGACGCATTTACTCAAACCAGAAAAGATCCTAAGAATCTGATAAAATAATATAAAAAGAACTTTGTAACCAACAGCCTCCAGCCTAAAAATTCAGACCTAGAAATTCAGGACCCCAGGCAATCACCTCCCAAGCTCTCTCCCCTATAATACCATCTCTTTCTTCCTCCCTGATCTTTTCCCGAATACCCTCCCTGTCCAATCCTCCTCCAGGGTCAGCTCAACTTCTCTGGCCAAGACTATTTCTTCTTCCATGAGAGCCCTCCTCTTACGCCAGCCTTATAAGCAAGTAATTGTAAAACGTGCAGTAAGAACTATAAAATTTGCACACAAACTACTATAGGATCCCATGGAAAGGAGTCATTATTTCTGTTTACAGAGTCAGGAATGCCTCCACTAAAGTGATCATAGGGATCTGGCCTGATAGGCTGAAAGGTTCCTGCTGGCTGCTCAAAAGGAAATGTGTGTGTCTACATGCCTGCCTCTCCAAGGGCAGGAACCATGTGCTGATGTGCCCCAACAATGAGAGTCCTGGGGAAGTTGAGAAGGCTTGGGACTTATCCTGTGGGAACTGGCAGGTCCTTCTGTTCCCACTGCACTACTCGCTTGCGTCAAGTCTCTTGCTGCACTTCCTTCTCCGAGCTTTAGCCAGGTTCTATCACTCCCCATGCAGGCCTCCAACAAGAGCAATACAGTGGGATCCATAGTACACTGAACAGCCAAGCCCTTAACCACCCTGGTCTTGAGCAGCAGGTGCCCTTCCACACACATTCACAGCCATACCTAGGCCTTCAGTCATCAACTATCTGTGCAGAACACAACGCCTACCACAGAGCTGGCCAATGTGTTACGTGAATGATTCTCAGGACATTATTTCCAGGCTAGACCCCTAAGCTCACATGTACACCTGCCTACAGGCCCTTTCCATTGGGAAGTCCCACAGGTTCCTCAGACTCAACCCCAGAATTGGACTCACCATCCCCTTGCCCCCAGCCTATACAGGACATTCTCACTGTGTCCTCACATGGTCATTCCTCCATGTGCGCACATCCCTGGTGTTGCCTATTGTGTCCTAATCTCCTCTCATTACAAGGATACCAGATTGGATTAGGTCTCATCCTAGTGGCCTCATTTTAACTTAATCACCTCTTTAAAGACATTGTCTCCAAATACAGCCACAGGCTAACATACTATGGATTAGGACTTCAACATATGAACTTAGAAAGACACAATTCCAGCCCTGCTAATATCTGTCTTAGTCCATTTTGTGTTGATACAACAAAATACTTGAGGCTGGGTAATTTATAAATATCAGAGGTTTATGGCCAGGCAGAGTGGCTCATGCCTATAATCTCAGCATTTTGGGAGGCCGAGGCAGGCATATCATCTGAGGCCAGGAGTTGAAGACCAGCCTGGCTAACATGGTGAAACCCTATTTCTAATAAAAATACAAAAATTTAGCCAGGCGTGATGGCACATACCTGTAATCTCACCTACTCAGGAGTCTGAGGCAAGAGAATCACTTGAACCCAGAAGGTGGAGGTTGCAGTAAGCCAAGATGGCGCCATTGCACTCCAGCTTAGATAACAAGAACAAAACTCCATCTCAAAAAAAAAAAAAAAGAGGTTTATTTGGAATCATGATTCTGGTGGCTAAAATGTCCAAGAGCATGGTGCTGGCATCTGCTCACTTTCTGGTGAGGGCCATGCTACATCAAGACATAGTGAGAAGTGGAAAGGCAAGCAGGCATGTGCAAAGGGACCAAACTCACCCACTTCTGGGAGATGGCATTAATCTACTCATGTGGGATCCACCCTTATGCCCCAAACGTCTCCCACGAGACCCCATCTCTCAGTACTGCCACACTGGCAGTTAAACTTAAACATGAGTTTTGGTGGGGACTGTCTACATCCAAACCACAGCAGTACCCAAAAAGTGTTTTGTAGTTTTATGTTACATATATGTATATCTTTTGTTCATAACTATGTATAAACAGTTTTCTATCACTGCCATAGCAAATTATCAAAAATTTAACAGCTTAAAATAACACAAGTTTATTATCTCACACCTAACAGGTGTCTCTGTGTAAAATCAAGGTGTTGGCAAGGCTGTGTTCCTTTCCGGAGGCTCTGAAGAAGAATCCCTTCCAAGCTCATTCTGGTTGTTGGAAGAATTCAGATTGATGTAACTGCAGGACAGAGGTCCCATTTCCCAGTTGGCTGAGGTTCATTCTGTGCTTCTGGAGGCCATGCCTTGTCTTGTTTTCCCCATTGTCTCTAAGCCAGTAATGGCAAGTTGAGTCATTTTCATGCTTCCAATCTCTCCAGCCACTTCTTCTGCCAAGTGACTCTCTGGCTCTTTTGCACCCTTGTCCACTTTTAAGTGTCCTTGTGATCGCATTACGCCCACCTGGATAATCCAGGACATGCTCATTGCCTTAAGGTCCTTAACCTAAATTCCATCTGCAAAGCCCTTTCCCACAAGCTGTAATGTATTAGGAATTAGGACATGGACATCGTTAGGGCCATTATTCTGCCTACAACAATGTACATTTGAAAAAGACAGATAGAAGTACATCAAAATAATAACAACTCTTGTTTGGTAGATGTTTTCCTTGTACATTTGGACTTTTTCCAAATTGTCTGCAATGTATACCTTTAAATTCGCCATAAAAAACAAGAGGCAATTTTTTAAAAATGGAACATAGGATTTGTAGACAGACGTTGGCTGTGGTCCTGGGCAAGTTATTGATCATGTGACTCTCAGCTTCTTCACATTTATGAGGTGATAATTATTCCTTCCTGATAAAATTGTCATATGAATTAAGAGAGAAAAAGGAAAGTCCATGAAGGACCTAACAGAAGGCCTATAAGAAATGTTTGTTCTTATCCCTCCTCTGCTGAAGTTGATCACACCATAATTTCAGGAGTACTATCCAAACTCCATCTTCTTTGACATATTATAAATACAGCTGCTTGTCATATTTGAAAATTTTCAGAAATAATTTCTCTTCCATTTTCTGAAAATTGTCTTCATCTTAAAGGGCTCAGCTCAATCTAGAAGCAGAAGGTACCATGAAAACTGGCCTCACTAATCTGGGCACCTAGTTTTCTCATCCATTTTAAGAAGCAACTGAGCCAGATTTTTATTCAACCTCTAGCAAGCACGTACTGTTACATTTTCCGTAAGGACCCTTTCAGATCTGAAGTTCTATCACTCATATTAAGAAAAAGCTAAAATAAATTAATGTATACCACGCACACAGCCCAGCGATGACAAATTGAGGTGTTTGATAAATGTTAGCTTTATCAAGTAGCCAGTTATCCTTGCGTAATTGTGGCTTACTTCTTCTGCTTTCTCCTTTTGGTGCATGTAGAAGTCTACCCTCAATACAACAATGACAAAAAATCACACACATACAAGGCAAAACTTGGCAAAGGAATTATTTCTCCTACAAATGCTCAATAAGCACATAAGAAGATACTTAACACCATTAGTCATTAGGAAAATGTGAATCGAAAGTGCAATGAGCTATTTATTACCCCACACCGATTAGGATGGCTATTATCAAAAACAAAAACACAGGAAACAGTAACTGTTGGTGACAATTTGGAAAAACTGGAACACTTATGAACTTATTGTAGAAATGTAAAATGGTGCACCTGCTGTGGAAAATGCTGTAACAGATCTTCAAAATATTAAACATAGAATTACCAGATGACCTAGCAATTTCACTTCTGAGTGTATACCAAAAAGAATTGGAAGCAATAATTCAAAGAGATGTTTGTACATCGATGTTCACAGAGATCTAATTCACAACAGGCAAAATTTCCATCAACAGATATATGGATAAACAAAATGTAGGCCAGGCACAGTGGCTCATACCTATAATCCTAACACTTTGAGAAGCTGAGGTGGGTGGATCACCTGAGGTCAGGAGTTCAAGACCAGCCTAGCCAACATTGCAAAATCTCTTCTGTACTAAAATTACAAAAATTAGCTAGGCATGTTAGCGGGCACCTGTAATCTCAGCCACTCAAAAGGCTGAAGCATGAGAATTGCTTGAACCCTAGAGGCAAAGGTTGCAGTGAGTCGAGGTCACGCCACTGAACTCCAGCCTGGGCAACAGAGTGAGCCTCTGTCTCAAAAATATATATATATGTATAATATATATATAATATATATAAAATAGATATTATATATAATATTTATTATATAATTATATATATGTGTAAATAAATATATATTTTATATGCATTTTATATATAATATACATATATATGTATATACTATTTTATATGTAGTTTATATATATTACACATATATATTTTTAATATATTTTTACATTTTTATGTTTTTATATATATATATATATATATATATATACACACACACACATATAGTATATACCTACAGTGAAATAGAGAAATCCTATCACATGCTACAACATGGATGATCCTTGAAGAGATTAAGCTTTAGATTAAGCTTTCAATTAAGAGACAGAAAGTAAAATGGTGGTTGCCAGGAGCTGAGGAAGCCTCAGGAATTGGTAGTTATTGTTTTATGGATACAGAGTTTCAATCTGGGAAGATAAAAAAATTCTGGAGACGGAGGGTGATAATGGTTGCACAACAATGTGAATATACTTAATGCCTCTGAGTTGTACACCTATAGATGGTTAAAATTATCAATTTTATGTTATGTGCATTTTACCACAACTTCTTTAAAAATCTCCTCTATTCTTTTCCCATAGCGACCCCCGATCCTGAGACACTATGGCCCTGACCTCAGAATTGGGGAAACAGATAAAACTGAAAGAGGTGGAGGGGACCCTCCTGCAGCTTGCAACTGTGGACAACTGGAGCCAGATCCAGAGCTTTGAGGCCAAACCAGATGATCTCCTCATCTGCACCTACCCTAAAGCAGGTGATTGCAGGGCAGGAGGGACAGCAAAGACCTGCTGAGCCAGCATGGGCTGGTCTCTTAAGTTAGAATTCCCCTTGATAGGAAATCTGCTCCTTCTTATTGTTCCACAGTGGAGTTTGGGGCTTGGGGCTTAGGCAGGATACCTGATATACCTGGGTTTTCCAGGAGAGCTGCTGTGCTCTGCCATGCACTGCTCTTGGGTGGGCTGAGCCTTGCCTGTACTCCTCTACTCCCTACAGAGATCCAAAGTCCATCCCACATGGACTTCCATCACTCATGGTTAACAGGATACTGACCCAAGGAGAGGTGGATGGAAACACCAAGCTCCACATCCCTTTTGTTTACTCAGGACTCTTCAGGGAAGATTGTCTAACAAGTTTCTGCTTCTCATCCTTCTTTTCTGAGCCTCAGGGACAACGTGGATTCAGGAAATTGTGGATATGATTGAACAGAATGGGGACGTGGAGAAGTGCCAGCGAGCCATCATCCAACAGCGCCATCCTTTCATTGAGTGGGCTCGGCCACCCCAACCTTCTGGTGAGAGCACCTCCCTCTTTCTTTCTTCCTGCTTTCTTTCCCTCTCTTCTGTTTCCCCCTGTCTTTTCTCACTTTTCACCTCTTCTCCTATCTGTCTCTACCCCTCTCTCCCTCCTCTTCTCTCTCTATCTCTCATTTTCACTGTCACGTTTCTTCCTTTTATCTTCCTCTCATCCTCTGTCTACATATTATTTAATATTTTTTACCGAAAGTGAATCACCAAGTGAAAAGGATGTATGCTAGGGTCAGATTCTGCCTTATTTTCTTCTTAAGCCCTCCCCCTAATCATGTGCAACTGTAGAACGCACAGAAGATGTAAAAAACTGTACGTCATTCACCCCTTCTTCTCTCTGTACTCCACCCCAATAAAGCTCAGTGCATCCAGGAGCGTACATAAGAATCGATAATTCACACACACACACACACACACACTCCAATGCATTTGAAACCAATTATTTCTGTTCAATAGAGAAGCCTTTTTCAGGTAATGCTCAACCTGGTAGTGTTTCTCTTCACATTAAAAAAAAAAAAAGAAAAGAAGAAGGAAGCTAAAAGATGTAATCAAAAGGCTATCTTAACTGGGAGATGATGGAAGTATTTTGCAAAACAAGGACAGGAGGAAGGCCTACTTCCCTAAGTTGCAGCACTGCAGAGATCCATGTGATAGAAGACTGGGAACACAAGTAGCTGAAGCATGAAAATGTAGTCAGTGAAACTCTAGGATGAAGTCTAGACTTGGAGCAACTGGAGACAGAGGTCTGATAAATCCCTAAAAATGTCTTAGACAGAAAGTCCCTGATTTGATGCATACAAGACAGTTGTAACCTGTGCAAGGTGTCTCCAAGTCAGAATAGCCTTAAAGGATTTTGCTTTCCCCTGTGATCCTACCATCCAGTCCCTCTGGTTCCTCTGGTTCTCAAAGAGGAGAGAATCGTCACTAGGTAAGTAACCAATGGCTTTGCAATCCAGTGCCTGTTCCCTGCTGCTCTGAACTACCTGTGGGGCTCTGACCCCATAAACAGGCCAGCCTCTGCCTGCTTAACCATGATCCCACTCCATGTGCCATCAGGGCCTGCTGTTTTGTGTGTGTCTGATCTTCTGCTCCTTGAGCAGCAGGATGGTATAATGGTCAAGGACTACCAGGGTTTAAATCCCAACTCCATCACTCACCTCACAACGTTTAAATCCTGATTCTGTCACTCACCTCACAATGTTTACATAACCTCTCTGTGTTACAGTTTCCTTAGCTGAAAGCATGCATAAAATCAAGGCCTATCTCAGAGAGTTGTTGTGAAGATTAATGAATTCAATATTTCAATATAGGTAAAAAGCTTGAAGCAGTGCCTGGCACTGTCTATCTACATGTTAGATATCTTACTAACCACCTCTCCAGGCCCCATGATGTGTTCCCTGATTATCTAAGAACAGCATTTTTTGTTTATTTAAAGATGGGGTCGATCTCTGTCACGCAGGCTGGAGTGCAGTGGTGACATCATAGCTCACTGCAACCTGGTACTCCTGGGCTTAGGTAATCTTTCCACCTCAGCCTCCTAAGTAGCAGGGACTACAGGTGAATACCACTAGGCCTGGCTAATTTTTTAATTGTTTGTAGAGTTAGGGTTTCACTCTGTTTCCTAGATTGGTCTCAAACACCCGGCTTCAAGCACTCCTCCTGCCTTGGCCTCTCAAGCCACTGGATTCACAGACATAAGCCACTACACCCAGCACAAGAACAGCTTTTGATCTTTGTTCTACCTCTTGCTCCTGCCCCTGCCATTGTCTTACCTCTGACAATTTGGGAGATTAAAGAAAGAGGAGAGGCCTAAGCAAGATTTGTAATGAAGCATTCTTGGCAGTGGAGAGCAGAGTGTTCATTAAATCAGCATAAACACCAGGATAGAGGTATACAATCTGCAGAAAGGATAGTAACCAATCGCCCAGTTTCACACGTCATACAGAGGCATCCTGGCCTCTTTATGAACCAAGGTGCCCTGTGTCCAGAACTCATAAAGAGTCTCAGGTTTTTGAGAGTAACAAACAGTCTCGGGCGTTATGATCTGCCTGGCCACAGACAGCCAAATGCTGGCTGGAGACTCAGCTGTGCAGTGATTTTCTTTAGAGTAGATAATCCCTGCCAGCAGAGATAGGAGGACCCTTGGGAGGAGACCAAGACTCATGGCTGTTGGCCAAAGGTCTCAACCACTCTTGGAGCGGTCTGGAGTGGGTAGGCACCGCTGGACAATGGACTAGCTTGTGCTCTGCATGGTCAGTCTCCCTTCCAGGCCCCCTTCCACTCTCCCACCCACTCCCAGCCTGAGAGCTGTTCTGTGACAAAAGAGATCACATCTGTGACCCACAGAGAATTGGTTTGGAACAACTTTGAAAAGACTTGTGTCCACGTGTGTGTGCATGTGTATAGACTGTATATAGGCGAAACCTAGAAATGATCCACTCAGTTTCAGCAAACATCTATGCTCAAGGCCCCGTGCTGCCATTAGACTTCACACCTACTTGCCCTCAATAAGTTATGGTCCCATGGAAGAAACCAATGCAGATGATATAACAACAAGCATGGAGCACTATTGGCAGAGTGAGGGGAACATGGCCAAAGAACAGTCCCTGGAGGGAGGTGACACCTAAATGATAAACTGTTGACATTACTAATTTTCTGACTCTCTCTCCTGCCAACTGCAAACTCTTTGATAGCAAGAAACAAGTTCTGTTGAACTTTGTACTCCCATCGGGCTGTTTCTACAGTATTGGCTGGACTGATTTATCCCACACAGCCATATGCAATTTGGCTTGAATCCCAAGGCTAGGATCTTAGTGCAGCTTTTGAAGGCCAAAAATAACCCATTTTGCCCCCTTCTTCCCACTAGGGGGCTTGGGAATGGGCCCTGCAGCCGGGCTGTGTCATGCACTCTCTCCACCCTGAGTCTGTTCAACCATCGAAGCGGGTGGGGCAACTCCAAGGGGCTTTTCAGGACCACTGATGAGAGAGAGGTGAGGCGAGAGGGTGGGAGGGTAGGAGGGTAGAATGTACAATGTACCTATGTTTATAAAAGAAAATACTGGTCAACTGCTTTATTTAAAGCCCCAACTCCACAGTATTTCTCTCGTGTAAGGGTTTTTTGACACAAAGTTTGGAGTTGGAGCTGGGCTGAGCCCACCAAAAGGGCTGGATCAGGAATATGAGTGGGCCTTCCTACCAGTCATGGACAGAAAGGATGAATGTGTGCCATCTGAGGACCTTGACGACTGAGTACAGATTTCCCAATTAGAAGACTAGGTCTCTTTTAGGTACTAGGTGGTTACTGCTCTCAGGGCATTAAATTGGGTGTGATAGGAAAGAGGAGAGCCATGAGCATCAGGAAGGAAATCAGCAACAAGCACCAGGAAGGAAATCAACTGGCCTGCAGATCTCGCTTTCTGGCAGATTCCCTGGATTTGCTTTCCAGGTTGGGACTGACAGTCCAATTCCACCCATAACTTTCCCTTCTGTCCTCTGTGTCTGTCAAGGTTTATTATCGTTTTCATCTCTGTGTTTCCCTATATTGTGCTTCTTTAGCTCCGCTACTATTTTTCTTTTCAGCTATGTATGCTCTACTATTTTACCCTATTCATTGTAGGTTTTCATGTCCAGACACTTTATAAATCTTCCTGGTCTTTTTAGTAGTCTCTTGTTTCCTTGCTCATGTTTTCAACTTTCTGTTTTATTTCTTCACACTTTTTTTTGCAATGGGGTCTTACTCTGTCACGTAGGCTAGAGTGCAGTAATGCAATCACAGCTCACTGCAGCCTGAATCTCTCGAGCTAAAACTATCCTCCCATCTCAGCCTCCCAAGTAAGTAGCTGGGACTACAGGTGCATATCACCACAGCTAATTTTTGTATTTAATTTTTAGAGACAGGATTTCACCATGTTGCCCAGGCTGGTCTCAAACTCCTAAGCTCCAGCAATTCACCTTCCTCAGCCTACCAAAGTGCCGAGATTACAGACATGAGCCACTGCACCTGGTCTTCTTTGCATATTTTAAACATAGTTATTTATATGCCCTATCAAGGCATCCAATAACTGAGGTCACTAGGAGTTTCGCTCTTCCACGTGTGTTTTACTAGCTCTTGTCCGTAGAGCTTTTCCTTCACTTGTTTTGTAATTTTGTATAAAGATCTCTTTTCTCCCTGTCTTGATCTCACACCTGCATTGGAACATTTCCAATCTAGAATAGTTTAAGTTAACTTCTGGTCCAAGCAGTTAGTATGATTTCATATCCATGTATGTAGTATGAAAACAGAATTATGATTGTGTGTTCTCAAGAAAGCCTCTTTTTCTGCATCTAGAGTCAAAACAAAGAAATTACCTTACCTCTCTTTGTCACTAGGTGATGTTTTTCTCTCTCATCTTTCACTGAGGTGGCTGGCATTTTAGTTTCTCAGGCAAATACATGGGTCTCTGTTCCTAATCTGTGCCTCACTAAAGCCAAGGCCTACCAGCCTCCTCCCTGAGAAGAGGTCACTGAACTGAGGACTGGGTGTCCCAGGAGGTGAACCCACTCAGGGAAGCTGTCATCAATGCCTTTGCCCACTTCTCCATCTTGTTGCTCCCTCCCTCTTCACTTTGTTCCCTGGAGGCTCCCCTTATTTTCTTATGAGCCTGATTATGCATTTAAAGGATGTGTTTGGCATTTTAATCAGAATCTGCCAGTGTGTGAATAACAGGAGAGATCTTCATAATGTTCAGGCCACCATGCCACCAGCAATGGAAGTACTTGGAAAGACCCTTGAAGAGTGAGTGGGACTGACAAGACGTGTAGAGATCAAGGCCAGAGAGAGGCACAGGGGCCTGGAGCAGCAGGACCAGGGCACGTGGAAGGGCAGAGTATGTGCTGGAGTAGAGGCGGAGCTGAGGAAAAAGACTAGAGGCAGAACATCTTTGCAGGTTTTCTAAGGAATATGGACTTCTACTCTAGAGTAGAAGCTCCTTAGAGAGAAAGCCTGTGTTTTTCTTGTCCTTGTTGCCTTTTCCCCTAACCTCAACTTAACACAATGATTGCACGAAATACTCATTAAGGGTTTTAAATGAGAGAGTAGAAATCACGACTCACAGGACAGCAAATTTACATGTTTTTAGAGATGAAACAAGTGATTGCAAACAGGGCAGGTACATGAGAAGCCTGCTGCAGGCACAGAGGGGTCATCTCTGGCTGGCAGGAAGGTGAGGGAGGCCTCTGCCCTCTGATCCTGGCTGACTCTACCTCAGCAAGACATCACTTGCCCATTCTGAGCTTCTGTCTCCTCATCCTTAAAGTGACAGAGTAAATTAACTCTAAGGCCCTCTCCATGACTCAAGCTGTGTAATTCTACAAAAATGAAAATTATATCAATAATCCCATTGTAAAATCCCAAAAGAAAGTCAAGAGACTAGCAGAAAGATAGGTGGGTGATGGGATATCCTAGACAGAGCGTGGATCATGAGGTCCCCATGCAGTGCCTGTACTATACAGATGTTTCCTCTTGAACTATTTTCAAGGTGTGGAAAAAGCCAAAGCAATGCCCTCTCCACGGATACTAAAGACTCACCTGTCCACTCAGCTGCTGCCACCATCTTTCTGGGAAAACAACTGCAAGGTAAGACAGCAGCAGCTCCCTGTGACAGAAGGGAGAGTAAGCCCACCACAGCAAGTCCTGCAGACCCAAATGCAGAACATCCATCATCACCTTTGCCTCTCCACTGTCTCTGATACTTACCAGCAAAGAGAAAATGTGAAGTTCTACACTTAGCAGGACATGCACCTGAACAGTTTCAAAAAAAATATGAAGGTAGGAGCCAGACTGAATTTTTGGAGGGAACTAGAGACACGGGGAGGTAGTGAGTGCAGATAATGTGGCTGTGAAATGAAGCAGGGAAGATGGTGGTCCCAGGCTGTAGGCCATGGGGAGGCCCTCAAATAAACCAGAGAGTGAAGAATGAGAGGAAAAGAGCTAAAGATCTCCTCAAAGTGTAAACAGATGAACAGGCAGAGCAACGCTCTTGAGGACACCTGGCCTCAGCCTCTGGTAGACTCTGAGTTCCTCGTTTTATTTATTCTGTGACTGTATTTGTAAGCACCCTGGTGCCTAATAAGTTCCTGGCACATAGAGGGCATTAGACACATGCTTGCTGAGTTAACATGGAAGTGGCTGTGGAGCAAGTGGAGTCAAGGGTGCAAACTGAGCTGCCAGCCTTGGTGAGAAAGTAAGGCACTGTTTCCTCAGAGGAAGGAATGAAAGGAGAAGAAGGGCTAAGAAAGATGTTTCTGGGGGACTGGCGTTAAGTTGGAGGACTCATCAAATGACTTCAATCCTTTCAGTAACGTTTGATAAGGGGACAAAAACTTCCATGTCCAGAATTATGGCAAACTAGGTATTCTGAATCCCTGAAACCCTTTTGTGTAAACCATCCAGGAATACTGCATAACAAATCACAAGTTTCCTTTTAAATGCATAACTGAGATCAAAATAAAGTCCCTAAGCTTAAAATCTGCAGAGGAAACTGAAACTCAGAGAGGAAAGTTGAGACTGAGGCTCTTCTGGGGAAATATGACCTGGATAATCCAGCAACTTGAGTTTTAATGGCTGCACAGGTACAGTGTCAAAGCCCAGGCACAAGCAACCAGAAGAATGAGGAGCCAAAGCTGGGACCACTGAAGGGCTACATCCTCAGTGGATTGGTGGAGGAGGCAGAGGGAGACCCAGGGGAACTTCTGTGCCTTGACCTAGGCTCTCAGCTCCCTTGAGAATGTGTAGCCACAGGTTTCCTCTCCCAGGGTTTGAGATTTAAACTTATACTCCTTATCTTGTCCAAGAAACTACAAGCAGAGAAATTAGTACAAGGTGGTCCCCACTGCTAGTGTTCCAAGGTCCTCTCTGGAGGGACACAGCTTCAACTCAGGCCCCATAGGATCCCCACTTGAGCTTACCATCCCACATTACAAAAAACACAAAAGAACAAGCCGCCATGAAACACAGTCTTCAGAAAGAACCCATGGCAGAGTCAGACCTCAAGAACTTCAGACAATATAATTATCAGCTCTAGATATAAAAGAAGGTTCAAGTTGTGTGAATAAATGAAAGACTGAATCAAAAATAAAGAAAAAAGATACTTTTAGACATAGAATAAGTAAATAAATGGAATTTCTACAACAAAAAAATACACAGTCACTGAAATTAAAAACTCAAGAACAGGTAAAGTACAGAATAGCTGCACAGAGAATCAGTGAACTCAGACAGGAAGGTTTGAGGTAGAGGTTTGAGGAGAGAGGAGAGACCTGTGGCTGGAGCTGAGAGCTATGAGAGGGAGCATGGGAGAAACTAATAAAAGGATTATCAAGCAGCAATGAAGAGGAAGAAAACTGAGGATAAAAAATATAGAAACTCAGGGGGAATATTTTATATGAACATTTTAAAAAATCTTTATTGGTGCTTGCAGCTTGATAAGTTGGAGAAGAAAAGATGGGCAGTAGGACTTAGTAGACAGCAACAAAGTCAACGCCTTCAGGAGCAGGGTTTCTCAACCTCAGTACTTGTTCTAAAGGGCCTGGGACTTGATTTAAGCAGGCATGGCAAGACATGTAGGCATAGTGGTGACTGTCATAAGGAAGACGTGTATCCTCGCAGATCCCTAGGACAGGAGGGGCGGCACGTCACACAGAGCCTCGCAGGGAAGCATGGGGATAGGCCAGGAGGCAGAGAAATTGAGCGGGAGACATGGGCAAGAGCCTTGATGTGGTTTCATTGGGAAGAAACAGATGAGGCAGGATAAGCAGGCTTGGGATTGGCCAGTTTAAACCATTGCAGCAGGCTCCCGTGCACAGGGACTGGGCCTAGTGGTCTGATATCTGACACTGGGGTGGTCAGGGCAGCTGAATAGTGACCTAGTGTGTAAGAGCCCAACAATGGAGGTATTGGGGGTGTAGGCTCTGGGGTGTTATAGGCAGTTCCTCCAGAGTCAGCAAAGCCCCAATATATTAAACCATCAGAATACAGAATATAATATATAAAATTAATACAGCACTCCTGACATTTGGGGCAGATTTTTCTTTCTTGTGAGTGGAGCAAGGGGACTCTTCTGTGTATTGTAAAATGTTGAACAGCATCCTTGGCCCCTACATAGATGCCGGTAGCACCACCACTCCAAGTTGTAAAACCAAGAATGTCTCCAGACATTGCCAAATGTCCCCTAGTGGACAGAATCATCCCATCATTCCCGGTTGAGAACCACTTAAAAGTGAAAGAAAAAAAAGCACAGCATTGAAATAGCTAATCATATATCTGAGATGGGTAATCAAAAGGTCCATTTTGGATTGATGCTGTTAAAAGGTCAAATTTGGTAAAATGAAAGGTTGGGAGGGTGGAGGAATGTGAAGTTGTGGTCAAAGCGGAACCGGAAGGGATGATTGTAGTGGCAGAGCTGAAATAATTAGAGATGGAAATCATTCAAGTGGAGGAGGCCAGGAGAAAAATAGGAGCTATTTTCTTGCTCTGTGGCTCAAACTCTTAAACAGGAAGCTTCTGCACATCTTTGGGAGGGTACTCAAGGGGTCATCAGTTTTTGGCTGATACTGTTGGAAGTCTCCTATTCACGTGGCAGGTCATAGTTTATAGAGAAAGATTTTGCTCCTGATACCACAGGGGAAATCAGGTAATCTAACCTTCACCAATCCCTAATTGATGAGCTAATTAAAAGGACTGGGTCTTTAGTAGAGAGCAGACTTGGCAACAAAGCAGAGACAGGAAGAGGAGAGAGGTCACGAGGCCAAGTTGCAGGGCCAGCACTGCAGACCTGAGCCAGAGTGCACAGCCACCCTCAGGACGGCTCCACCTAAGGGAACTCTGTGAAAGTCCGCTTTTTATACCACCTTTTACCCACCTCTTTTCTTACCCCAAAGTTCCTTTATGTAGCTCGAAATGCCAAAGACTGTATGGTTTCCTACTACCATTTCCAAAGGATGAACCACAAGCTTCCTGACCCTGGTACCTGGGAAGAGTATTTTGAAACCTTCATCAATGGAAAAGGTACAGAACATCCTTCACACCCTTGCATTCTCACTCCAGCTAGGCTGGGCCTAGGGAACCACAGGTAGCATTTTATCCCCTAGAATGCCTGTAACTCGGCAAGTGTTATCTTACCACACACTGGGACTGGGCAGAGCCGGCTGGCCACTTTCTGAGAGTATGCCCACAGCCCTCAGCATTTTCAACCTGATTCAAACACTTTAAGTAGAGCCACCCTCCTTCCAAAGGGTGTCCTTGTCCCTAAGTGACTGCACATAATAGACAGGAAGCCACTTTAGGGAGGATGTTGGAGCAAGTAAGCCCAAGGCTGTCCCCATCCACACCACCCTCAAAATCAAACAGATCAGAAACCCTAGGACATATCTAATCCAGAATTTGGGTTTCCTCTCTCTAACTCACTTCAGGACAATCCCTAATACTCAGAAGGGTTTATACAATACCTATGTAGACCATTCTGTTTCCTGTGTCTGTTTCAGTGGTTTGGGGTTCCTGGTTTGACCATGTGAAAGGATGGTGGGAGATGAAGGACAGATACCAGATTCTGTTTCTCTTCTATGAGGACATAAAGAGAGTGAGTGAGGGCTCTGCAGAAGAACCACTTTAAAGTGGTTCTTCAGGTACAGAGACATTAAAAGTTTTTTCAAATGACATCCCAGAGAATTGTAGTATTTGTTTCTGATACACTCATCCATTCAAGTCCAATGTTACCCTTGCCACAGGACCCAAAGCATGAAATTAAGAAGGTGATGAAGTTCATGGGAAAGAACTTGGATGAAACCGTGCTAGATAAAATTGTCCAGGAGACGTCATTTGAGAAAATGAAAGAAAATCCCATGACAAATCGTTCTACAGTTTCCAAATCTATCATGGACCAGTCCATTTCCCCCTTCATGAGGAAAGGTGTGTGGGGCCTCTTTATCAAACACTCAGATTGTCTTGTAACATTGTCTCTGCCTGCCTCTTAGCAGACAATATTGGGTTTTATTAATTCCAAGACAATGCACTTCAACTATTCCTAATATGTGTTTCTAATAAAACCAAGGATTTGATCTTGTTGTAGAAGAGAGCTTTCTAAGGTCTTCCTCCAGTATTTGGTTGCAAGGGACACAGAGCCCCTCAAGCTAGCCCCAGTGAAAACAGCTTACTGTGAGGATTCACACTGGGCAATAAAGGAAATGCAATCACATAGAAAACTAGGAAGAGGAGCCACCACTGGTCCAGACCTCCCAAGGGCCCCTGGATCACAGGGTCCAGGACTCAGCAGCAGGAGGGATGGGTCTTTGTTCCAAAGCTCCACCACTTACAGGACTCAGCTGCTTTTCACATATCTATTAGGCATGGACTCCTCTGCTGACCAGCTTCCCGTCTCTCCACCCATTACACCTTTCTCCTAATTTATAACTCCTGATGATTCAGTTTCTGCCCATACCTTGGTCTTGACCCTGGCCGAAACCTGCTCTACTTGATGAGTTACATTTACTACTACTGTTGAGAACTGCCTCATCCTCAGTTTTTCTTTGTTCCAATTCCCAAAAGAGAAATTCTAATTGGCCCATCTAATATTTTTTAAGAAAAACCTTTATCCCTTTATAATTTAAAAAGCATAACATGTCATCATTAAATATTAAACTGGGCTGGGCAGATTGGCCCATGCCCATAATCCCACATCTTGGAAGGCTGAGGCATGAGGATTGCTTGAGGCTAGAAATTCGAAACTAGCCTGGACAAAATAGCAAAGCCCCATCTCTACAAAAAAAAAATTATTTAGTTGGGTGTGGTGTTGCATGACTGCAGTCCCACCTTCTCGGAAGGCTGAGGTGGGAGTATCATTTGATTCCAAGAGTTTGAGAATGCAGTCAGTTAGGACCTTGCCACTGTACACCAGCCTGGATGACAGAGCAAGACACCAGCTCTTTTTAAAAAATAAATTCAATCAATATAAAATTATATTTTTTAAAGGTCTCTCTACCAAAACTCCACCCCAAATAAGTAACTACCAACAGTATGGAAGTCCCTTTCTCTCTCATTTATAACATATACATTTTTTATTCACAACAGTGAAATCATGGTATACACATTGCTTTGAAATATCTTTTCTTCTTCCTTTGATTTTGTATGTGCTTGAATTTATGTGCATTTTTCAATCTACGACAGTATTCCATACCAATGAAACAAACTAAAACATTCTACCCCTTTTTTCTTTGGATAATCAGTGGTAATGATTTGTCAAGATGCCCTTCTTCAGGCTCATACATAGCCATCTTGCTATATACCCTCCTTCTTCAGACTCATACAGACACAAAGACATGTAACCATAATGAAGGCTTGCTCCCTAAAATGCAGAATGGGGTCATATTTTATACCTTTACTTACCAGGATATGAGACACCCCTCCAGGGCAAGGCATATAGACTCATACACCTCACTGATTTTTGTAGTCCCATGTTATACCAAGCTAAGGATAAATCATAAATCATCCAACTATTCCCCTAATGATAGACACTATAGTTATTATTGTTTTCAATGTTTGTTTTTCTGCATAATGTTACAGTAAATACCTTTGTGCATAAATTATTTCCTGATGGTTTTATTTCTGTTGCATAATTTTCTGGGAGAGGCATTGGTGGGGAAAAGAGTATTTCCCCTGTTTAAAATTAGTTTAAGTTGTTGCTTGGTGAAAAAATAGTATCTCATTCATATTTTTCCAAAATTATTTTTTATTGAGATGTAATCAACATACTAAAAATGCGCAGAACTTAAATATGCAGTTCGACATTTTGACAAACGTATATACCCACACTACCAGCACCCCAATCAAGGTATGAAACATTTTCATCATCCCAGAAAAGTTCCCTCTCATGCCCCTTTTCAGTTAACGGGGTATGAGAGGGAACTTTCTGGGGTGGGAAAGTTCTGAGGGAACTCTCTGAGGGAACCTTCCAGGGACAACCATTTTTCCAATTTCTATTATTCTAGATTGATTTTACCTGTTGCCGGACTTCACATAAATGGAATTTCACAGTATTTACTTTCTTGTGTCTGGTGTATTGTGCTGAACATAAGGTTTTGGGATTCCTCCATGTTGTTGTGTGTCTGTAGTTTATTCTTCTTTTATGTCTATGTAGTAATCCATCATGTAAATATACTACAGGTGGGGCCAGGTCATGCAGGCCACTAGCTGCCTTGGGTCAGCTGTCTGGCTGACTTAGAAGTCCATCCTCCTTCACAGAACCCTTTAGGACAGCTTTTTAGAGCAGAGCTGCTCATGGACAGGTGTCCACTGAAGGAGGAGTTAGGTGAGTCAGGCATTGGACAGGCCAGATTCAGTATAGGCACTACACCACTTTACTCAGGGACACCACATCTTTCAATCAGAAAGTGACACTCCTGTCTGGACTTCCTTTTTCTAGGAACTGTGGGGGACTGGAAAAACCATTTCACTGTTGCCCAGAATGAGAGGTTTGATGAAATTTATAGAAAAAAGATGGAAGGAACCTCCATAAACTTCTGCATGGAGCTCTGAGCAAGATATAAATACAATTAAAAGAGGGATGGCAAGAGTGCAAATACTGTCTTCAACCCTTCAGTCCCAGCCAGAAGAATCTCTGAAAGCCTACTGTGAATGTATACGATGTGGTATAAACTATGTCTGTGATGATTGACACTATGTCACCACTTCAGTTTTAAAAAACGATCATGTCTAATGCCCATTTTCTCAACTATTCTTTCCAAAGTAAGAAATAAGATAGCTTAATAAAATAAGTAAAACATGACTTGAATACTAAAAGGATTGTTTTAATCCCCATTATTCTGGAAAGTGTGTCCTAGTCTATATTAGTAACAAAATTTCTGGCATCTGTCCTGGCCATTCAGGGAAATCCAGTCTGGGCTCAGTCCTGGAGTCCTGCCAGGTCACTATCTGAAGGAATACTTTGAGGGCAACCGTGGTGCAGCCAGCCCTGAGGAAACATGGCCTGAGTGCCCTCACTGGCAAATGGGAATAAAATGGAAGTGCACAGAGGAGATGTCAGAAGACCAAAAACTGGTTAATAGTCCTAGTGCTAGGTCATATAGAAAACAGAAAGCATAATGGTGGCCTTTTAGGAACCCAAGTTATATCCTAGAGAAAGCAGAAAGGAGAGACAGGATGGCTGTCAACAGTGTCATCATGGGCATGGCTCTCAGGCGTGGAAGTAATTGGGTCTTGGCTTCAATGCTACCCATTTGGGAAGCCCTGAACCAAGTGAGTTGTTCTTTTCCCCCACTTCCCATATTTGTCCCAGTTGCAGGCCTGTTGCTATGCATTTATTCATCAATTTCTTATCGGTACCTCTCACTCAACTGTTAATTCTTTGGGGTTCAGTCTCATGCAGTATTTACTCCTAGTACCTAATGCAGTGCCTGGCACACAATAAGTACCCTTGAGAACTTGTTGATGGAGTAAAAAAAAATGCATGGATAAATGACTATAGCAAGTTACAAATTCTCAACTTTAACACTTTTTTTTAGTCCCAAATAGTGGCATTCTATAGCTGAGGGTAGTAGGAGCAGTTCACCCTGGGAGCAGACAATCAGAGGAAGCATGAAGCCAACTAAAATTCTGACTGCTTTTTGTTGGATTTTAATAGGGCCTCACTATGTTGCCCAGGCTGGTCTCAACTGACTGGTTTTTATTATCACCATACACTGGCAATTGCAAACAATGTCAGTGTTAAAATACTTCTCCCTGAAAAAAAGAAAAGAAAAACTCCTATTGGCCTAAGTTCTAAATAATAGCTAGGTTACTACTGAATTTTAACTATATGCATGTGAGCTTTAAATAAGCACCTTTTTATTATGTAAATAAATAAAAGTGATCTGCATCCCCACTATATTGTAAATTTTTGTTGTTTGGTATCATGTCTTATTAATCTTTGTATGGAAATTAATTCAGAAACCCCAAGCATAGAATCTACCTTTATAATTGCAATAGGTAGATGTAGCTCTGCCTGCTTCCTTCCAAGGTTAAGTTCATAACAGTTCAGAATCCTTCAAGTTCACTTCAGGTATAACCTGTGTCTCCAACCCTGCAGTATTTGAATATTGCTGTTTAAACAGTAGATCTGCCATAGATGTGATGGCACAATGTTTGTAAAGGAAAAGAAGCAGAACACCTGAGTTTGTGCAATACTCTTATTCTCTGAAATGACTTGGAGTTTTCAGTTGTATCCAAAATATAAAACAGTAAAATTTCAGAGTGTGAACAGCAACATTTACACCTTTGTTTAGTAAGTACAAAGTTGTGCTCATACAGAAAGTTCACAGACTTTGAATAATAACTTTAAAAATGAAATTTACTCTTTTCTAAGTGTAAATTATTTGTTTTAAAATTTAAGAATGAATCAAGAAAATAAGACATTACACCAGTGGTACAATTTAGTAATTGTCTGACTTGTACTTTTTGTAGACATTTTAATTTTACTAAATTGGCATTCTGATTTTTTTACTGGCATAAGTCTATACACAAGGTTGAATAAAAGAAAAGTTTCACTGACTACATTTCTTTACTATTATTATTATTTGTCTCTATGCATGATTAACGCTGAAAATAATTTTACTTTATAAGGAAGTAATGGTTTGGCTGTGTCCCCACCCAAATTTTATCTTGAATCGTAGCTCCTATAATTCCCACATATTATGGGAGGGACCCCATGGGAGATAACTGAATCATTGAGGTGGTTTTCCCCATACTGTTCTCATGGTAGTGAATAAGATCTAATGATTTTATAAGGGTTTTCTTTTTTCACTTGACTCTCATTCTCTTTTGTCTGCCACCATGTAAGATATGCCTTTTCACCTTCTGCCATGATTGTGAGGCCTCCCCAGCCTTGTGAAACTGTGAGTCTACTAAACCTCTTTTTCTTTACAATTTACTCAGTCTTGGGTATGTCTTTATCAGCAGTGTTAAAATAGACTAATACAGTAAATTGGTACTGGTAGAGTGGGGCACTGCCATAAAGATACCCAAAAATGTGGAAGTGACTTTGGAACTGGGTAACATGCAGAGGTTGCAACAGTTTGGAGGGCTCAGAAGAAGACAGGAAAATGTGGGAAAGTTTGGAACTTCCTAGAGACCTGTTGAATGGCTTTGCCCAAAGTGCAATGTTTTGGGGGTAATTGGTGGGAGATAATTGAATCATGGGGGCAGTTTCCCCTGTATTCTTCTCGTGGTAGTGAGTAAGTCTCACAAGATCTTATGAGTTTATGAGGGGTTTCCTTTTTCACTTGCCTCTCATTTTCTCTTGTCTGATGCCATGTAAGACATGCCTTTCACCTTCCACCATGCTTGTGAGGCCTCCCCAGCCACGTGGGAATGTAAGTCCATTAAACCTCTTTTCTTCATAATTTACCCAGTCTTGGGTATGTCTTTATCAGCAGCATGAAAACTGACAAATACAAAGATAGTAATAATAATAATAATAATAATAATAATAATTCACCCCAAGGTTAGCTATGATCCCAAATGCTAAACTGCATTCTGATTTTTAATTGGTTGGTTGGTTGACGGGTTGGTGGTTGGTTGATTGATTTGTCCTGTTACGGAAAAAAATATTCAATGACACTTATTAAAGCACAGTAGGGCAGATTTTAGTCAGGACCATCTTCACATGTGTAGGGACCATGGCAATGGGGTATTGCAGTAGAAGAGATTGTGTTCAACTCTTAATACAATATGGGCAAGTGGGAATTTATAGCCATGTAGAAGAGTGAAGAAGGAGGGATACAAAATTACTACAGGAAACATCATGGGTAAGGGAAGGGATGGATTCTAGCTACAATGATCCAACAGGATTATTGCTAAAGATAGGCGAGGGTGATTAGATATTACCTGGGTGATGGTAGAGGATGAAGAACCTGATCAGATTTTGAGGGTAGCGAGTTCCTACTAAATTGACTTAATTTAGTCTTTCTTGCAAAAACTGGATTTTTTTCAAGGAGGTACGCAGAGGGGTGTAGGAGATATATTAGGAGGCTGACTAAAGTTTGGTCAAGCAAATAATCTCTCTCATTTGGTTTAAACTCTTTCTGCTTCCTTTTCCTTCACTAGCTAGGACCTAAACCTGCCTAATTTGAGGTTTAATATTTCAAAGAGCTTTGAAGTTTAATGCTTTGAGATCCATGGGACTATGAGTTTTTTTAAACATTGACAAATCACATTTAAATTCAGCTTCTAACAACCAGTGGAAACTCCATGGCAACTGGAACATGTAGAATCAAGGTCAAGAATGAAAAGCCACCATGATGGTAAAGCACAGTTTTGCAACTCGACCCATTGTCCATAACTCAAGCAAGAAGGGATCAATCAAACAAGAACAGAGATGCAAGAAATAGAATTAGTTCCAGGAAATTCAGTATTTAACTAAGACGCATAGGGCCCTAGCACACCCTGTCACCCTATATGCATGCATCATATGTATACACCAGCAGCTCAAAAGAAATGATTTTGTTTCTCTCCCCCTACAGTTACAGCCATCCTTCATTTACTCATTTATTCATTCATTGATTCTCAATTGTACATGTACTATGTGCCAGGTACTGTGTGAATGATGGGAATACAGTGGTGAGCAAAGCTCTTTCCCCTGTGGATTTTATGGTCTAGCATGTGAAGCAAAAGTCCACTAAGTCATGACACATGTCACCAATTGAGGAGAGTGCCATGCGAGATGGTTTCAGGCTTTTGAGAGGCCACAGCAGATCAGCTGGGACTGGGGACTGAGGCACAGCTTTCCTGACAGGACATGGTCCTTCCCAGATACAAAGCATATGCTGGCTTTATCTAGGCAAGAGACAGAGACTGGGCAGAGAGAAGGAGACCCAGGAGCAGGCTTGGTGAGGGGGCCTGTTTGAGGGCCAGGAGAAAGGGCTGTGAGGAGAAGAGCAGCAAGCTCAGGGAGAACTGGCAAAATAAAGCCCCAAAGGAAGGCGGGCATGTCACACGGAGCCTTAATGGTGATAGCAGAATGTTAGACTTATCCTAGGAGCATCAGGAAGCCCCGGCAGGCTCCAAGAAAGATGGTGAAATACTCAGGCTAGCATGTCAATATGTCCACTGTGGCTGTGCCGTACACATAGCATGAGGGTGGGGGCCACACTGGTGCAGTCAAGAAGGCTGGGAATTGTTCATGGGTGTGGAGACTTTCAGGATTAAGGTTAGAGGTAGGAAGCTGGCCTCCCTCAGCCACTCACACCTGGTTATAAAAGCAGGACGTAGAATTTCAGGTTGACCAGCAGTTACTCATTCCTTATTAAAAAAAAAAAATTAAGACAGGGTCTCACTCTGTTACCCAGGCTGGAGTGTAGTGTCACAATCGAGGCTCACTTCAGCCTCAACCTCCTGGCCTCAAGCAATCCTCCCACTCCAGTATCCTGAGGAGCCAGGACCACAGATATACACCATCACACTTGGCTAATTTTTATTTTTTACTTTTTGTAGAGACAGGATCTCACTATGTTGCCCAGCCTGGTCTAAAACTCCTGGCCTCAAACAATCCTCCCACCTCAGTTTCCCAAACCACTGGGATTACAGGCATGAGCCAACGTGCCTGGTCTTTTTCATTTTAATTGCAGACACAGTTATTTACTACATAGTATGCTAAATACCACTGGAGATTCATGAGAAGAGAAAGAGTAATAGGAAAAGATTAGGGTGACCAAGCCTCAGATCAGCAAGCAAACTAGGAGAGATTCAGAAATCTCTCTAAAAAGAAAAATGTGGTCTGAGATATTTAACAGATTCTCTATCAGGACTGTTTCGCATATGCAGCAATATATCTGACCTAAAGGGCACAATTTACTTAATGTCTTAATATGAAACTAGACTCAAGCAAACAGGTTACTGCAAGTCAGAGACCTCAGAGTTTAGGCCAATGCTGGTCAGATTGTCAAGTGTTTGTGGTGAGTGACTCGTGTGGTATTCTCTGCTCTGCCTGTGGCAGGCCAGGTCTCATTAACTGCTGAACAAGCAGGCCTCCATAACAACTGTTTCAGCACTGAGTGGTTAAATATTAAAAACTGAAAGAACCAGTGCCCTTATACAAAGGCTGGAATGTAACAAAAGCCCATAAAGAGTTTTGCCTGGGCCTTTCCTGGGCCTTGAAGCATGAAAAACAATGAAGGAAACCTTAGCAGGACCCAGACCTCCACAAACAAGTTTTACTGGCGGTCTAAAGGAACTCCACACACCTCCATGATTTAGCAGGAGACAAGATAATAGTAATCGCCCTGGTACCTGGACCCATCCAGATTAAGGAAATTTACTGAAGCTCCAGAGGAAGGCCTTCAAAACTCAGACCTTAATTATAGATTAGAAGACATTAATCATTTAGGTCTTTAGATGAATGCACACTTACATGTAGACATGTAGCTTAGAAGGTATATAAGCTCTGGAAAACTTTGTAATTTTGAGTTGGTCTGGCAATATTTTCCAGGCCTTCTCCCTGTACCCAGTTACAGAATTAAACTCTCTTCTTCCCTAGTTCATCTGCATCTCATTATTGGGCCGTGAGAGTAAGCAGCCTGACCCTCGGTTTGGTCTGGGAACATGCCTAGTCAAGGGCATAAATAGGGGACAGAATAGAGGTTGGTCCATGGCCATTCAGCCTTGCCCTCTCCTGCCTCTCTTCACCCAGGAACACCTTTCCCGCTCCTTCTTCCCCCCTCCCACTCATCAAAGGATGAGCTGGCCAATCATTTTGAAATGGAGAATACTAAAAGCACAGGGGAAATGCAGATAACTTCTAGCATTTCCTGTCCCCTCAAGAGAATACTTACATAGATTTTCAACAAGAAAATACCATGGTCTAACTTTGTGAGGTATTAATGGAGGTTAATTTATAAAAAAGAAGGAAGAAAGTTGTACTTGCTTTCTCAACAGGGAAGCCTATGGCTTGAGCCAGGTCTGAGTTCTGTGATTAGGCTGCCTGGATCTAAACTAGGCGCTGTTAGCAGGGTCCTGCAAGAGCGAGACTGACCTCACCAACTGTGTGGAAGCTGGGTGAGGCCTCTTGCTATCAGCTATCCCCCACTCTCCTGATGAATTCTAATGCACAGCAGAGACAGCCATACTCCCCTCTGAATCATAATCCCATTGGCCTGAGAACCACCCTGCCTCCCCCACAGTGGCCGCAGCAAGTGGGCCCAAAAGCTCAGACCTGCCTAACCCTGCCCTATAAACTCTGGGAAGCTTTATGGTCCCACCCATCAGCTGAGAAACAAGAATACTTCCCCTGGTCAACTTAGAGCAAGCTTATATCCCACTTCTTCTACTGCAGTACGTGCTGTCTTGCAAATTCCACGTCCTGGCTGGAAGCCATCCAACTGAGACCATTACAGCAACACTTGGCAGAAAAACACTGCTCCCAGGAAGAAGAAAACAACAGTTAACACCACTGCCTGCAACACCCTGGTCCTGAGCCTGCCCACATTACAACTTCACTGCTAGCATAACTAATATTTGAGAAAGCCAGCACACTAAACTTATCTACAACCAAGGAATCTCAGAGTCTACGTCACTTCCCTGTCACTTGCTAGGAGACCTGGATATGGATCACATCACAGAACTCTTTGCAGATATTCCCCAGTACCAGCCCAGAGCCTGCTAGCCCCGCTGAGTGGCTACACCCAGAAGAGCAATAATAATCACTTAAGTCCAGCTGAGAGGAAGCCTCATTCTCAAGAGAAGGGAGAGAACATCACATCAAGTGATCACCTCATTGGACAAAAGAATCTGCACAGCAGGCCTTGAGTTCCAGATCCTTCTGCTGGTGGGAGAGTCTCACAGCAGAGACAAAACTGCAGTGCTGGGCACAGTAGGGAAAGTTTCAGTGAGCAAGATCAACAATATCACAAATATAAAGATGAAGAGAATTGAAAGAACATCTCCCAGATTTGGTTTCCTTGCTTCCCTTTATTGTCTCCCCTAAATCCCCTAATGATTACTTGTTGCTCTTTCCCCACCCCACAGCACCCAGAACATGAAGTTCAAAAGATAATGGAATTTATGGGGAAGAAACTAGATGAAGAGGCTGTCAAAAGTATCGCTCAGCAGACATCATTTGAAAGTATGAGGAAAAACTAAATAACCAACTACGTAACGATGAACTGTGACATCATGAACCACTCCATCTCCCCGTTTAGGAGGAAAGCTGCCTGCTAACAACCATGAATTTCTTTGAGAACAATATTATTACATAACTAGTATTTTGGAAAGGAATATTAATACATTTATTTTCCTTTTTATTTTAATTTTTTTAAAGACAGGATGTCACTCTGTCACCCAGGCTGAAGTGCAATGGAACAATCACAGCTCACTGCAACTTTGAACACCTGGGTTCAAGCAGTCCTCCCACCTCCAGCCTTCCAAGTAGCTGAGACCACAGGTATATACCACTATGCCCAGCTAATTTTTTTTATTTTTTGTACAGACAGGGTGTCACTACGTTCCTAGGCTGGTCTTGAACTTCTCGGCTCAAGCAATTCTACCTTGGCCTCCAAAGTGCTGGGATTACATGCATGAGCCACCATGACTGGCCTTAAAACCTTTTTAACTAATATGATGCTGCCAATAATTCTGACATTTTCCCAAAATATTAATAAGTCTTTGAAAGAAAATTGGTTGTGATGTGTACCTGTTATAAGAATTCATACTTTTTAATTATCTCTAAGGTTTCTCTTTAAGAAAAAAGCATTCAGAATAGACTTCTCTCCAATCTCTCAAGCATGACTGCATTACTTTTCAGGGACCGTGGGAGAGTGGGAGCATTACTTCACGGTGGCACAGAATGAGAGATTTGATGAAGACTAAGGAGGAAAATGGCTGACTCTTCACTGACCTTCCACATGGAGATGGAGAGAGAGAGAGAGAGAGAGAGAGAGAGAGAGAGAGAGAGAGAGAGTCTATACACAGGGGCAATTTTATTACCTTATCTTCCAATTTTTATTCCCCTTATCACTGCTTTTCCCTAGAAATGACTTACTGAGCTTGCTCAAATTATAAATTACCCATTCCTCTCTGCAAGCACCTAGAAAATAAAATCATTTTGTTAGCTAAGGAGCTGAGCTCAATGTTCTTCACAAACTGACTGAATAGTTGTAACAGAAACTATGGAATCTTGTCAAAAGTCTGGTGGTTAAGTTTCCAAACCAAAGTTTCAAGGTCCTGAGGTCAGCTGGCCACATTCTTCCACCCATCACCTGGCCCTGTCCTTCCCAGGAGGAGCATCTTCTCTGATGGGTGCTTGGGAGGAGAACCCCCCAACAGCTTTGCTAAAGCTTTCTGAGAGTTAAACCAGTCTAAGATTTTGCCTACCCAGTCTTCCTTCCTTCCCTCTTTTCCTGCCCTTCTCCACAGAGGTTACTGCTACACCAGGCTCTGACAGCCCTGCTCATTTATCCCTCATGAGCATTGTCCCCCAGTAAATCTCTTACTCTTACTCTATCTCACTGATAGGCCAAGCATCTGCCTATCACTGAAAAGGGAGCATTATTCTCCCTTTGTTAAACGGACCATTACATTTATGATTTACTGTTAAATTCAGATGTGTGAGTATTAGGTTGAGTCATTTGAAACTGGTGCCAAAAAAGAAAGCAAACATTCAAGTATCACGAAGAAACTTCAGAAAGATGAGAATTACTGAAACAGGATTTTGGAGAAGAGGTGTGTGGAGAAAGCCCTCACCCCTGGGGAAGGAGTACAACTTGGCCAGGGCTCTGTCCCTGAGGACACTGTGAAGATGCTGACTCTGAAGTGATCTGCACACTGGACTCTGCTGCTGCTATAGGAAGTGAGTTATCTCGGGGGTACCACTCGCTGGAGCAAGAAGGCAGCAAAGAGAGCAAGTCCCTACTCCTCCTCTTGCCTCTCAGTCTCCTTGTGAGCAGAGACTCAAAGAAGAGGCGTCAGCTGGCCCAGTGGAAACATGGATGGCAGAGTCCCAGCCCTACATCTCAAAGAAAACCCATGACACATGAACTAGGACGTGAGAGGCAATAAATTTAAAAACAGTCCAGCCAATATGTGACCTTTTTAAGCTCAAAAACGGCCATTTCAAATAGTTTAAGCTAATTTGTGTGTTTCTGTGTGTAAATATAAATGGATATATGCAAACATACATGTATATATATAAATCTGTTAAAAAAATCTAAACTTACCTAAAAGAAATAAATCAAAAGACTTAATATTGTTGGTGAACACTCCCTCTCTTCCTTCTGTCAGGGACTCCAGGTAGCAGCACTTCTCTGACGTCTCTCAGCCTCTGCAAGGGCTCTCAGAAGCAGCGGTAGTGCCTGAAGCTGAGGCTGAGAAATGACCGAGAATGGGATGCCACAGTGGCTACTGTGAGCTTAGTAGAATTCTTTCCATCTGACGAGTGGAGGCAATGTTTCTCTGATGGCCTTTATAATGGTTTGTTTGAAATGTGCAGTTAATGCCAATGCCCAGTATGCCAGATGACACATTCTAGAAAGTAAATGAACAGTATGAACTCTAAAATCCCTCCAGCGTGACTGAGCAAAGCCCCCTTGCTTGGGTTGAGTCAATCTAAATGCTAAGATTAATCCTGGCAGAGGTGGTCCCCAGAAAAGCCTCCCTCTCCAACACAGTGACAGGAGCCCATTTGTTCAGCAGCCAGTTGTTCTTCGGCCACTCACTTCAAACTAAGAAGAACTTACAGCTCCAACAAGGCAGACACCTGGCTGAGCCAACAGTTAAGTGACATAAATAAGGGGCTGCCAGTCCTCCCACACTACCAGGGAGCCCAAATCTCAGAATTAGAAGAAGCACTTAGAGATCATTCAGACAGGTAGCGCTTTTGATGTCATTAACTGAAGTGCCATTGTCTATGTATTGAAGAACTGGAAGATTCTACTAAGGTTAAATATACCAATGATCCAGCAATTCAAATCACAGTCATACACCCAAAAAAATAAGAGAGAGTGCATCTGTCCACACCACTAAAAAAAAAAAGAGTGAAAATGTCACAGAAGCTCTATTCATAATTACCAAAAATTGGTTATCACCCCTTATGTCCATCAAAAGAAGAACAGATTTTTAAATTCTGGTGTATTCTTTCAGTGACATAGCATATGGCAATAGAAATAAATGAACTACCGATATTTGCTGCTGATACTTCATGAATTTCAAAGACATTATGTTGAAAGAACAAAGCCAGACACAAAGAAGTATATAATGTATGATTCCATTTAAATGAGGTTCAAGAATAGACAAAACTAAACTATGGTGACAAAAGTCAGAACAGCCTCTGCCTTGGGTGTGGGGCAGTGGTACAGCATTGACTGGGAAGGAGCAGGAGGGAACTGTCAGAAGCAATGGGAATGTCCTATATCTTGATCTGGATGGTGGTTACGTGGGTGCATACAGAAGTATAAATTCATCAAGACATAAACTTACACTTTGTGCATTTGTCTGCATGTAAACTGTGCCTCAATAGAAAAAAAACTTGTTGTAATAATAGTCCTCAAACATTGCAGTCTAACCTCTTACAGAAAAGAAACAGACCTGAGAATTAGGTAACTCTCTGAGTATTGGAAGTTGAGATGGAATTCCCAGCTGGACTGCCCCAGCTGGCAACATGTGTACCTAACATGCACCCCTAGCATGTGATGTGTCCATAGAAGCATGGGTCTTTTTTGGTCTAGGGAATGTGCTTCTCCAAATCTCCATGGATAACCAAACCCAGAAGAGAAAATCACTCTTCTTTCTGTAGGGAGAGTAACTCCAGATGAAGAGAAGGAAGAATGAAGAGAATTCCTGGAGACTTGCTCCAGGCATTCCTTCAGTGATTTCTTCTCAATTCGTCATCCCCATGGGTAACCACAGGACCAGTAAGTGACCTGCTGGAATTGGGCAGGCTCCTGGACGGGTGCCTCACTGCTGCTCTTCCTCCTGGCAGTACAGAGGTGGAGCCCTACCAGAGTCTCACCAGTAGAAAAGGTAAGGCCTATTCTGGTACAATGCTGAAGATTTTTTTCCAGTTCCACCCAGGAGCCATGCAAATTGTCTCTCTTTGTTTGCCTGAACGTATTTACCAAAGCTCTGTGCCCAAAGCACTGAATACATAAAACCCATGTGAAGCTCAACTTTCATTTACTTTTCACTTTTCCCCTGCTGGTGCCCAAGACCACGGTGGAAAAAATGACTAAGGATAAGGTGGAGGAGACAAGTGAATTACAATGGGGCTTGTTATGCTGAGGAGAATTTTCCCAAGTGAATGGAATCATTCTTCAAAAGAAAGTATGCGACTGCTGGGATAAGATCTGGAATTTCCAAGCCAAGACTGATGACCTCCTCATTGCTTCTTACCCCAAAGCAGGTATGTACATGGGCATAAGAAAAGGGAAAGTTGGAGTGTGTATCAGCACCTTATAGGGTCATGTAGTAAAGTCAAAGAGCAGAAGAAGGAAGTGTCCTTGTCTAGAAATCAGACAGAATGGCAAAGGATCTAAGATTTTTCTATAACACTATGGAGATTTCTTTAAAGATAAGAGTAGTTCATTTATCAAAAATATATAACTAGTCAAAGTGGATTCTTCAGGTTAAAAAATCCATGTTATTCATTTTTTCCCCTGCATTCAACAATTACCTTTCAAGAACCTTCTAAATGCCAGAGACCGGCACCAAGCACAGTCATTGGTAAAATGTTCATTATCTTTGCCCTGCAAGGATTTACAGTACAGTCTAGAGAAAAACATTAAACCATTAAACAAACCATTTCACAGATATTTGATTACCTGTAATAAGACCTTAGAAAGAAATGTAGAGTGTAATGAGAGAACATTGGAGGTCCTAATTTAGATTAGGGAATGTATTATCAGTTTGCTATGGCTATGAACAAAGTACCACTAACTCAGTGACTTAAACAACAGATATTTATTGTTTCACAGTTTGGGACATCAGAAGTCCAAAGTCAAGGTACCAGCAGACTTGGTTTCTTTTGAGGGCTGTGAGGAAAGCTGCTGTTCCAGGCCTCTCTCTTTTGCAGGTAGATGGCATCTTCACATTCACGATGCACTCTCCATGTGTGCACATCTACCTCCAAATTCCCCTTTTTATATAGACATCAGTCTTTCTGTGTGAGAGCTACCCTAAAGACATCATTTCTATTTGATTACCTCTATAAAGACTCTATCTCCAAATAAGGTCACATAATGCAGTACTGTGGGTAGGAACTTCAACATATAAATTGGGGAGCACACAAGTTAGCCCATAACAGTCAGCATGGAGAGGAAGGGTTTGCATATGCAGACAGGAGCAGTAGGACTTGCTGATAGATGATATGTGGGAGGTAAGGGAAAGAGAAGAGACAAGATTTTGGGGTGGAATGATCAAGTGGATGCCAGTGCCAAGCACTGAGTCAGGGAAGTCCAGAGAGGACCAGGTCTGAGAGGGGCCAGGGTATCTATTATTAGGCAGCTGAAGGGATTGAAGGGGATCAAAAATGGACTGGGGAACACAAGATGTATATGTTGCCAATTCCAGATGAGAAAGAAGTAGCTTGGACTATGGGGGCTAGAGTACAAATGGAGAAAAAGAGAAAACTTGAGATGTATTTTGAAAGTAAAATTACTTGAGATCTGAGAGGAAGGGATAACTCCTGGGTGACTCTCTTCTGGCTTTATCAACTGAGTGGCCCCTTGTGCTAAGATGGGAAAGTCTGGGAGAGGGAGAGGCATACAGCCTGTGCAGGAGGTGGGCAGTTAAACTACAGCTCAGTTTGGGACATGTTAAGTTTGAGATGACCTTTAGATCAGTAAGTTTTGATGTCGGGGGGATGTCAGAAATAGATCACAGAGGGAAGCCCACTCTGGCTGGAGATATAACTGGAAATGCTACAGATTGTAAAATCTCAGGTTAAATGCCCTAAGGCAGAGCCCGAGGCAAGGATTCAAGTGTATGTGATTTATTGAAGTGGTGCTCTTTAGGAAAAAAAAAAAAACAGGGTATGTATAGGATAGGGGAGGGGAAGGGGACAAGCAAAGATGTGGCATTTAGTAAAGCCTTGCCCTGATGTGGTTAGGGCAGGAGAGAAGTGGAAGGATGGAGGCTGTCTCCATTAGGAGGAGGAAACTTCTCCAGCAAAGCAGGGAGCTGAGAGACATGAACCACCAACACTCACAGCAATGCAGAGGTTGGAGGGAGTGCAAGAGGCTGGTACAGGAGATCTGAGGAAGCTACCAACAGTGTCTACTAAAAATGATGTTTAAAGCAATGGGAATGAATGGAATCGCATGGGAAGAAAGCATAAAGGAAAAAGAGGGCACAGGACCGAACCCTAAGAAGCTTTCTCACTTAGATGTTGGACAGAGAATAAGCCAGAAGTGGGTTGTGTCCTGGTAGCCAGTGGAGTGAATCTTCGAGCCAGAAAGATCTCAACTGAGTGCCTGTTTTGATCAAATTAATAACATGGTTGTCAGATGGGCACTGCAGCTGGTGCTTGTGAACAGCCCCAGCCACAGCCTGGAATGACTACTGGGTTTTCTTTCCTCAAGTTGTCAGTTCTATCAACACAGATTCTATTTGAATCTCCTAGAGGCAGGATTATCCCCTGAAAACTTGAACTGCCTTTTTTTGCAAAGCAAGTCAAGTTATCCAGGGTCACACTCTTAGTAACTTCCCTCTAGGATAGCACTTATCAATGCGGAACAAGAAATACTATGCTACAAGTGGGAAATAATTATGAAAAGAGAAATTCATTCGAATGAGAAGTTTATCTCCTTGGGACTCATGAGAACTGAGCATTTTCCCAGTTCAAATCCAGAAAATAAGAAAGAACATTTTTTCTGAGATTAGTGACAGGGCATGACAGATACTTGAGAAGTGGGAGATGGCTGACCTGATGCTGTGGTGACTTAGTCATTTATCTGCCAAACTAACTCATCTGATATAGAAAGAGACACTGTTAATAATTAAGCTGGCACAACAGGATCAACCTGTATTGCCTTGAGCAAATTGGAAGGTTACAGTGACCCTATAAAACACAAGCCATCCCAGAAGCTAGGTTCCAGGCCCCATCTACTACTTATCTAAGTCACCCTGTCATAATCTGAAATCATGATCCTCACTCCCAAACCTGCCCCTTTTCTTCCCAGGAGTCAGATTCTGAGTTGACGATAAGTATGTGAGATGTTTATTAGGGAGTGCACCTGGGATTACTACATCTCCCCCAGCCCCGGAAGTTAAGGAAAGGAAGGAAGCAGGATTAGCCAGAGGGAGAAGTTGAGCTTCAACTCAGTCCCAGCAAAAAGCCTCCTATGGTATGATCTGAAGCTGCGATGGCCCTGCAGAGTTGGTCCCGTCCCAACTGGGGAGAGGGGAACAGAGTGTCAGCCAGTCCCTGGATGGAAGATGTCCCAAGAAGGGGCCCAGAGAAGGCTGAATAGCTGGGGACCATCTACCAGCAGCATCCCAAGCAGCTGGTGGAATAAACACTTCCATTCAGAAGGAAAATCCAGCTTTGCATCCAGCACCTTTTACAATCTTCATGAATAAGCTGCAGAGCACAGCCTTTGCCACAGCTTGCCTGAGCCATGCCATGGCTTGCTGAATTGCCATTCAGGTCAACATATGTGCCTGAAATTGCCACTTTGCAGGTGGAGTCCATGGAAAAGCAGACATTTGCCTGTGCTGGAAACCAGAGCATAGTAGTGACTAAGAAACATTAGTGGACCACAGGTCCCCAGGACAAGAGGTGAGCAGTTACTGATGAGTACGAGTCATGGTACAAGGGGCCCTGTCAGCAGGCTGGGTTGGGAGTAAGTGTGGAATGTGAGGCAAGGAGGTCTGGCAGAAGCCCTTACATGGTGTGGACCAACCAAACATGAATAGGGTCAGGGGCTACTGAGGGAGCCCAGGTTTCCTGAGATGCTCACAGCATCTACGAAAGCAAAGCCAAGTACAAAGGTGGAGTCTGCAGGGAGAGGCACCCAGGACTTCCTCTGAGAGGCTACAGAGAAGCAAGGCCCAAATTCCATGCTCAGAGTTTACAGGAAAAAGCAGAGCTAACATATGTGGAGAAGGGCTCTCTGAAACTGCCAAAGCAGCATGGACTGGAAATTAGGACAGCACATCATCAAGAGGCAACAAAGGTTTGAAAATGAAACCAGTGCTGACTCCAGAAGGGCAGAAAGATAAATTGGTTTTAGTGCAGAGTAGAAACTGACCAGGAGCTGAGCAGCTGGTACAAGGGCACAGTATAGAGGTGGAGCCAGAGCCATGGCACTGCACCCAGGAACCTCCATCAAGGTACTAGAGAAAGGAGACCAGGATCACAGAAAACTGGCATGGGGGAGCCACAACGAGAATAGCACCTTATTTCCCAGGGTTTTCCCGAGCACAGTGGTCCCATCTGTTCTAGCTCCAGCCCTCAGGATATACACCAACACCATCAAAACGTGACGACATCTACCACTACTTTAGTGCCTACGACAAGCTGGGTTCTACCTATTTTCTCTTCCAACTGGCAAAACCACATGAGAATAAATAATGTGTATCAGGTTTATGTAATTTTTCCAAAACCACCCAACTCATACATCATATATAGGAGTCAAGTCCATTTGATTCCACAGTCCCACACATATCCAGTCCATGCTTCCCCACAGAAAAACAGGACCAGGTCAGCCAAGGGTCCTAGAAGCCAAACAAGGATGCACTTCCTGAGAACACACACTGCAGAGGCCAGAATCAGTAAGATCACAGATGAAGCCATGAAAAGAAACAAATTTTACCCTCAAATGCAGCAAAGGTCATTTTTTCATTTATAAGGAGTTCACTTTTCTTGTAGAAGTCACTGTTTAATCTTGCTTTGCCTTTGAAAGAGGAATTTATTCAATCTCGTTTTTTCAGCTTGTAAATTATTTGAAATTCTTCCTTTTTCTTCCTTTTCATATTATGGACATTGTGTCAGTTTCTTGGTTCTAAAAAATAAAAACAAATTAGACTATGTATTAGCAGCCAGAATTTTAATGGTAAAGTTAATGTTTGGGAATATCTGTGATTTTCTTCAAATGGAAATTTTAAAAATAATCCCTGTTGTCACATATAATAGTTATTTGTATTATTTTATATATTATATATTAATGTATTTATATATTATTTATATATTAATGCATATTCAGATTTTTTTAAGCACATCATTGGAGTAAAAAATAAAGAAGTCACATTTCTGCCCTTAACCTTTCTGGTGAGGAAAAGATAATAGTTGGTTTTGGTTTTCATTCAATGTTGTAAGCAACATAAGTGAGGTATCAGCAGGCAAATTAATTTTTTATAGCATGTTTTTTTATAGCATGTTTCTAAATTCTAAGCAGAAAATCAATAATCAGTTCCTCAGATCTTTATTCTACTTTCCTTCAGGAACCACTTGGACACAGGAAATTGTAGATCTGATACAAAATGATGGAGATATTGAGAACAGCAGGCGTGCTCCCATTCAACTTCGACAACCTTTCCTGGAGTGGATAAAAATGACGTACTGGGGTAAGTCTTCCATTTACAAACTCACAGTCCTCATATAAAGATGAACAATTCAGGAGTAGACAGTCTGAAATTTGAACATATTCTGGGGGGGAAATACTCCCTTTAATCCCTAATTCTAAGCACTGGGTGAAAAATAACTTTCCTTGTGCAAATCCAGATAGATCCTTTTGCTTAACTCATTTCACTTTAACACTTAACAACAGAGAGGTACAATCTGTCTATTAAAGAAAATATTCAACCAATTAAAAGTGCCAGTCGTTAGCTACACATTTGTCACCCAACAGAGTTCCTGCTTCCTCATGTGGCACCCCAGTGTCAGTGCCAAAGACGCCTGGCACCAAAGACCACAGATTCAAATTTGGGATGCACCATGAACTTCCCATGGAAAAATAGTAAGTGTCATAGTCATAGCTAAGAGTTTCATAGCACGTACCAGGAGCTAGGCATTATTCTAAATACATTTTGCATATTAACTCACTTATTCTTCACAACTTGCGAGGTAGCTGCCATGTTATATGTGAAGAAATTAAGATACAGAGAGATTATGATTGCTCAAGGTCCACAATTAATAGATAGCAGAGAAAAGATTTTGACCCAGGAATTCTGTTTCCTAACTTCATGCTCTCAACCATTAAGCTATGCAGTGTGCGTGAATGTGTGTGTGTCTCCTATATGGACTCCAAGTATAGGTATCTGAGGGACAGAGTGGAATTAAATAGACCATGTTGGACTAACATGGGCACCTGGTCATCTTTAATTAGAATTTTTCTACAGAAATCCATCCTAGTTCCATCTGAACAACTGACTTATGACCCCATCTTTGGGAAATGAATGAACAAACTAATGGCCTAAAACCAAATATTGTTTGTTGCCTTCTCTTTCATTCTTCTTCTGGGGGAGAAGGGATAGGGTGGGGGGAACTAGATTAACATATGCCAGGTTTTCCAAACCGCTCAGTTGGTGTCACAGCAGTGTGCTTGAGAAAAATGGCCAAAATCAGGGTTAAATATAACAAGGAACAGGTTTTGAAAAGTGTTCTACTCCATACTAAATCATCTCAGTTTGATCCTGGAGGCCATCTGTGGACACATCTTTGAGAGCACTCAAGACCTCTACAACAATTTCTTAATTATGATTTTCATGGTAATTAAAAAATATAAAGTAGGGACATTCTGGGTCACCTGGATGATCACTATGTAACCTGAATTCTGTCAATGTGGTCTCATGGTCTTCATTTGCATTGGTGCCAACAATCCCTTGTGGCCGAGTGGAACTGTGGTAATTTCTAAAGACTAATGGGATGAGAAATGGAGAGGACACTCAACAGTAAAGAATATACCAAATGAAGGCCAACGTAGCAAAGAATCAGAGGTACAAAAGGAAATACAAAGTGCTAAATACTAAAAGAAAATAGGGAGAAATAGTTTCTTATCATCTAGAAATGAAAAAAGCATAACATGGCACAAAACCCAGAAGCCATTAGAAAAAAAAAAAAACTGGTAAGATTAATTGCATAAAAAATTAAAACTTTTTTAAAAATCAGAGAATAAGCCAGGAAAATTTTTGCAGGGACTGACCAGGCTAACGTGATGCCTTCCCCAAGGACCCTGAAAACTCATCTTCCTGTACAACTACTGCCTCCATCCTTCTGGGAGGAAAACTGTAAGGTAAGCTTGAAACAGAAAATATTCAGAGACATATTTTCCTCATGAAAACATAGGGAGCAGTTTATTGTGTCATAACTATTGCCCAGTCATCCTCACATTGTGTCTGCAGGAGCAGATTATGGAATATATGATCAAATTATATGTTCTTAATCTCTCATTGATAAGGATGTGCTTAGCATATACCTATATCAAGAAGAGAGAGAGGATCAACATCTACTAGGCTCATTTCTGAGTATTTCATTTCCTTAATAATGCTGTAAGGTAGAGGTCCCTGAGCACATTTTAGCTCAGAGATGCATAACTTGCCCAATGACGAACACATGGAAGGCGGAAGAGATGGGCTGCGAATCCACCTTGTCATTACCACAGCCCACGCTCTTTCTGCTACTCTACATCACCTACTCCATGCCTCCTATAACCACAGAACTCTTCCGAAGCTTCTTGGCAGTTGGCCTCCAGCCAGCCTTAAGGTAATGAGTATTTAAATGATCAGAAAGTGACACTGAAGGAATCTTAAAAACTATGTGCTCTACTGTCCTCTCACTTTATCTCACTTGTAGATAAATTTTCTCTTTTAAGCATCTAAAGGTGCCTACAAGCAGCAAGCCCTAGTCATTCTGAGACCTGATAAAAGTCAAATTTTTGTAAATATCAAAATTATTTTTCAATTGTAGCCTACAGGGGTGCAGATGCATTTTCATTTATGTCTTAAAGTGATCATTAAGGAATTTTTAAAAATTCTTTCAGAGCACCAAGATACCATTTATTGCCTTTCAATCTAAAAAAGGGTTCCTCTACAGGGAGAATCTATAAATGGACCTTGGCACTAAGCCAAAGCAATCCCAACCTTCCTTTTCCATGTGGCATTCTGTGTTCTGTGACAGTCTTGTCAAGATTCACACCTTTACTCTCTCTGGTCCTCTAATGACATCCAGGGTCTTACTCTACCTTACTGACCCTAGTGGATTTTCCTATGTAGACCTGGAGTCCGGGGGCAGGTATAGCTGAATGACTGAAAGCAGATGGAAATATGTTGATAGTACAGATAGAGCCAGGCTGGGCTAGGAGTGTCAGTAAAATAAGAATAATATAACAGCAATCTAACAAGTATCAAAAGTATGCTCAAGTACGTCCACTTTATAGCATTATTAAGGGGCTGAGAGGCTCAGGACAGAGCCTAGTAGATGTTGGCCCTCTCTTCTCGAAGAAGGTATATACTGAGCTTATCATTATCCATGACAGATTAAGAACTGGGTAAGGCATTATGGGAGCAGAAGTGGGAAGTACAAAACTCCTTGACAAAGAGTATCAACAAGAGTGACAGAGGAGTCAGGGCATGAGGAATAGACATAAATTTTTCAAGCAATAAAAAAGGGAAGGGCATTCCATGTCACTGAAAGAGCAGAAGCCAAGACTTAAGAAAATAGGTCCAAGGACACAAAAGAGGCATGAGCAGTGGGAAGGAGCCAGAGATGCCTTGTTACACAGCCTTGCCTGCTAAGATGTTTGAACTTAACCTATAGGCTACTTGGATCCCACTGAAAAATGTGAAGTAAACAAGAAAGTAACATGATCCCATTTACATTGTAGAAAGTTCCCCTGGAGGATGTGGTGGTTGGGAGGGGTGAATAGAACTCGGGCAAGACTGAAAACAGGGTATCTGTGAGGAGATGGTGGCAATAGCCCAGGAAAAGAATTTAAAAGGTTTGGGTTAAGACAGAGGCAGTGGGAAAATGAATTCCAAATGTATACAACAGATAGGATTCACAAGAATTCTCAATGACTGGCTATGGAAGATGAGGAACAAGAAGCATCTCGTATGATTATGTCATTGTAACTGTTGATGGTGGGACCATTAATGGAAAGAGATCATAAAAGAGGAGCAGTTAGTTTGTGTGAAGATGAATTGAATTTCGACCCCATTGAGTCTAAAACGAATGCAGAACATTCAGGTAGGGTTACAGATATGAGTCTCTAGCACAGGAGACAGATAGGTACTAGAAACAAATTTGTCAGCCATAAACATATGAAATTTACAGCAATAGAAGAAAATAGCAACAAAAAAAAAATAGAAAAATAAAGCAAAAATAAAAGTAGACCCAGGCAGAGCACTAAAAAAAGCCAACATTTAAATTAAAGAATTCAAACTTTTAGTGATCATAAACCTCATGGAAAATCTACAGAAAGCTGTGACTCCACTCTTGACAAAGTGCACATCTATACAAAATTCTGCATACACTTTTAGAGAGAGGCACAGACTTCTTGATGGTCAGGATTTTAAGACTCCTTGTTTTAAGAGCAGAATGGCAGAGCAGGACACACTAAAGAAGGACAACCAGAAACATTATAGGACAGCCACAAAATCAGCACTACCACAGAAGGAGGGAGGGCAAGTATGACTAGGAGAAAGTCAGCAAAGGGAATCGGAGGGCGAGATCACATAAAGCCTGAACACCAGGTTGAGAACTTTTAACTTAATCATAAGAGCAATGCAGAGAAATTGACAAGTTTTACACAGGGGAGCAGCCTCATCTATTTCCATTTTTACAAGATCTTTCTGGCTGCTGGATGATAAGTAGAAGAGAAAAAGATGCATTCATGGACTTTAGGACATGGTTACCAGAACACATATACTGTACACACTGAATGCCCAAATTCTAACTTCTTCTATCATTTATATTGTTTCCTCTCACCACTTTAGATAATCTATGTGGCAAGAAATCCCAAGGACAACCTGGTGTCCTACTACCATTTTCAAAGGATGAACAAATTACTCCCTGACCCAGGAAGCTGGGAGTACTTTGAAACAGTCCTGGCAGGCAACGGTGAGCCAAGTGCATGAAACCAGCCTTCACCTATGTCTGCAGAGGATAAGCTTTCCCCATCAAATTTTTCTTCTTCAGGAAAAAAATTCACTGTACAAGAGGCTTACCTTGTCTTGGAGAGTAGGACTAGGGGCAACATCCTGAGAGACGTGGCATAGCCCTGGCTGTCATCTGTGGTCAGTGGATTTGCTTCCAATTGTAATATAGCCTCTGAATGAGGTCAAACCAGTATTGCAGGCAAGCCAGCTATATGAGAAGGTCCCAACTCTAAGCCTATGTTAGATGTTTTACATGCATTAATTTGTTTTATCTTTGGAGTAATCCTATAAGCTTGGTAACAATATTCATCATTTGTAGGTGATGAAACCGAGGCTCAGTGAGTTTGAGTAACTTGCCTCTGATTACCCTGCTAGCAAAAGCAGGGGCTAGAATTTAAACACAGGCAGATTTACTTAAGCTCCAACCCTGTGTGCTTCGCAGTTGAAGTCTTCCCAATTGCCTGCATATTCAACTGGAAAGAAAGAGTAGGTTTAGTGTGCATGCAAGTTTTCCAACCACAACCATCATTTGAATTGATGGTGCAGTGATGGCCCCTGACACTGTAGGATAACAAACTACCATGTAGAAAAATGTATGGTCTTTCACTCACGCTTCCAGTGTCACAACTGAGTCTTCACAAGTTTCTTGATATTTTTCTAAGTCTCAAATGCTGTGTATCTTTAAATATAGCAACTGTTCTCTGAAGGAAGTCATAAGAGTACTAAAAGGTGATAAGATTATTGAAGCTGGAAAATGAGTTCATGGAAATTCATTACACTATTTCCTCTACTCTTGCATATATTTGAATACTTTCATAATAAAAAGATTTCTCAAAAGTTAAAAAAATGGCAATTTAAGCAAGCCTTTACAAGGTTATACTTTTGGGGAAGTACAATATAAATATAATATCAAACTCGCTTACACCATTAAGTTGAATTGGCAGCTTTGCATGATTAAAACCTTTAACATTTACACCAGAGCACTTGATTATTTAAGTTAAAAATTTATAGCTGAAACACTTTTGCTAATTATTTATATAGTCCTATGGAGAAACAACTGCCTGTCTCCTATATTTTTTCCCTCTAAAATAATTATAAATAAATGTAATAAAGTAGTCCTTTCCATTAGTAACAAACCACCAGTAAAGCATGAAAATATGATACCTTTGATTACCATCTGACTTTCAAAATCTTAAATGACAAAAATTATTATCACAATCTTCTCCTTATGAGACACACTTTAAAATGATCCATTATACCCCAAGGTATACTATATTTTCACTGGTATATATATTTTCATTGGTAGAATGTCTCTAGTTAATGTCATTGTAGATGTTCTGATAATGATGTCAGAATGTCTTTGGACAAAGAGTGACACATAAGAAAGTGACCTCACTGACAAATTAAGACATTGGGAATGTGCAGGGCTTGGACTGGGCTAATGTGGATGGGTATTCCTAAATCAGAGAGCTGAGAGGATAGTTTCAACTCCTTGTCCTGCATCAGGCAAGTTGCACACCAGAGAAGAGAAGCATTGAAGTCAAACAAAGCTTTAGGGCTACTCCTCTATACACACACACCCCACAGGAACTTCTAAAGAAGCACCTTCAGGGCCAATAGCATGGAACATGGGTAGAAGGAATCAAGAATAAGAACAATAGCAGCTCCCCCTATTTATGTGGGTCTTAGTACCAGTGCCCATGCTGAGGCATTTCACCCAGCTAAAGTAGTGCTGTCTGTCAAAGTGTAGAAAGACTGGCCCTATATCTAGATAATCTACCCAAACAACTTGCCCTGACCTAAGCAGGTTCCTGCAGCACAGGTTCTCAGTAGTTAAACTGGCACAGCCCTAGACAGAATAGGATGGCTGGTCACCCTATGACAACACTGCATGCCAGGAGAGAGAAAGGGGTTGAATAGATGCTCCCTAATGACTGGAAGCTGTCACTGAGAGTGGGGCTGAAGTGCTCTTAGACATCCTAGTATCAAAGAGACTTTCAGACACATCCTATCTAATATTTACCCTGTGTAAATGTAACACAGGAAAGGCAAATTTTGTCAGAAAGGATAATATAATAGAAGAAAGGATAAAATATTACTAAATATTTTAGTTAAATTTTTACATGACTTTTGAGTAGCTACTATGTGCCAGACATTCACTATTATATTGTGTCCTAAGCACTACAAGACTAATGCTTTTATATGACTTAGCATTGGCCCATGCTATTCTTTCTCCCACCTTAAAATAAAAAAACTTTTAAAAACATCTCTGTTGACACTACCTCCCCAACCCCAGTTACCTCCCCATCTTTCCCTCCATTTACTGCAAACACCTTGTGGCACTGGCTTACACTATTATCCTCAGTTTCTCTCCCCACACCATTAAAACTGTCTTGCCAGGGTCACCATGACTTCCACATCACTAAACCCAATGATCAATCCTCTATTCTCATCTCATTTAATCCATCAACATCATCAAATGAAATTGGTCACTCTCTCTCTTCCTTGAAATGATTTCCTTATTGGCTCCCAGACCCCATCCTCCCTTGAAATTCCTCCTACATCTCTGTTCCTCCCCAGTCTCCTTTGCTGGTTTCTCTATCTCACAGATGTCTACAGTTGACTCCTTTCTCTTTTCTACCTAAAGTCATTCTTTGCTCAGTATCACTCACCTTGTGGTTTCAGATGTCACCCATCTGCTGATGACTCCAAGATTTGCACTAGTCCTGGCCTTGGCCCTGGGCTGCAGGTGCATAGACCCAGCTGCCTCACCAACATCTCCACCTGGATGTTTAAAGGAAAAACATTATGTGTCCAAATCTTAACTCCTGCCTTTCCTCCAAAACCTGCTTTTCCTTCAGCCTCTCCTTGTTAATGGTGACTTTGTCCCTTATTCAGGCCTAAAATCTTCATGTTATCGTTAGCACCTTTGTTTCTCATACACCCCATCCAGCCCATCAGAAAATCTGCCAACCCCATCTTCAAAATCCATCCAGAATCTCAGCAATCCTCACACTTCCAGAAGTGTAATTTGATTATACACTTCCAGAAGTGCGAGGACTGGTCAGATTCTGGACGTAGTTTGGGCCAAACTATCATCAGATTTTACCTGGAAGAACAAAACAGTCTCTGCCCCAACTTTTGCCCTTGCCAACCTACACTTTACTGTCAACAGAGAAACCAGAGAGATTCAGCTAAAAGAGAAGACATGCAACTCTCCTGCCAGAAGCCCACCACTGGCATCCCATCCCACTCAGAGTAAAGTCAGAGAACTTAGGATATCGCACAGGCCCACAGGGCCGGGCCTCACACTTCTTGCATCTCTCCCCACTTCCCTGGCCTCACTTATTCTGTCCTGGTTCCCCAGGCACACCTAGCACCTCCTACCCTCCCCTGGCTGTAACCACCCCAGCAGGGCTCCTCCTTCCCCTTTTTCCAGGGTTGTGCTCAATGTTTCCTTCTGAGAGATCCCTTCTTCTGACCAGCCTACCTAACTTTCAGCCGTCTATGTACCTTCAGTGTTTCCCCTCTCCTTTCCTAGTTTATTAGTTCTGCTAAGCACACACTATGATCTAGCATCCTGCATATTTCACATCTGTCTTTGTTCTCTTCTCGATAAAATGTACTTCCAAGAGCAGGGCTTTCCACCTGTCTTCTGTGTACTGCTCTATCTCCAATACCTAGGACAGTGCTGAGCACACAGTAAATGTTGCAGAATATATTTATACAAACATCACTTTATACAATAGTAATCTACTACTAACCTTCTTTCAAAAGATTGTTTTTAAAAAAACACAGGCTCAGAGAGGTTAGTAACTTGCCCAGGGTCATGCAGCTTTTAAGGGTTAAAGCTAATATTCAAACCCAACAAATTATGAAAACTAACAGAGTAATCTTGCCAGCTTCTAAAGGGAAGAAAAGTTGTGCTGAAACAGAGACAGGAGGTATGATAAGTAAGTTCTCCTGGTCACATCTTCCATTTGTATCTCATGGAAACAGCTTATTTTTTTCCTCTGGGTTTTTCTACTCTCAGCTTCTCATGGCCCAAATATGTGTGTGTCTTTCTTTCAGTGGTATGGGGTTCCTGGTTTGACCATGTGAAAGGCTGGTGGAAGAAGAAAGACAGTCACCCCATTCTTTATATTTTCTATGAAGATATAATGAAAGTAAGAATTGTATTTAAATTTTAATTCCACAGTATTTTTTCTCAGAGTTACAGCTCCATGACAGAAGAGAAGGAAAGTCATACTTGAAAGTTTATCTATGCAAAATATTTTGCATGTCAACTTCAACTTTAACCACCTTGCCATGTAGCATACAAAACTCCAAAGTACCTTACTTACGGTTCTCCGTAGGAGGCAGCCTGATTCTTCCTGAAGTCCCCCTGCACTCTGGGGTCAATTCCTACACTTCATCCAAAAGCATGGAAGATGTGTTCCATTTGAGCCATTTTCTTCCTCTCTAGGTCTCTAGATTCCTTTTTCCAAAATCTCTACCTCCCGCCATAACTTGCTCTGACTTCTGAGGAAAAGAAAAGAATTAACAACTGTAACAGGAAAGAACAAGTTAAGGAAGAATATAGCTGATTTGATTTGTCTGCTTTCTTAAAATATTAAAGTTTTGACATTTTTATAGGCAAAGAATTTATGGCTGAGACAACCCAGAAGCAAATTCAACAAAAACAAAGATATCTACAAGAGTTTTTCAAATGTTATCTTCTAGAAGTTTTATGGTTTCAGGTCTTAGATTTAAGTCCTTGATCCATCTGGAGTTAATTTTTGTATAAGGTTAGAGATGAGAATCCAGTTTCATTCTTCTACATGTGGCTTGCCAATTATCCCAGCACCATTTGTTGAATTGGATGTCCTTTCCCCACTTTATGTTCTTGTCTGCCTTGCCAAAGATCAGTTGGCTATAAGTATTTGACTTTATTTCTGGGTTCTCTATTCTGTTCCATGCTGTTTTGGCAACTATAGCTTTGTAATATAATTTGAAGTTGGGTAATGTGATGCCTCCAGATTTCTTCTTCTTGCTTAGTCTTGCTGTGGCTATGTAGGCTCTTTTACATATATATGAATTTTACGTTTATTTTTTCTAGTTCTGTAAAAAATAGCAACAGCTGGGTGCAGAGGCTCACACCTGTAATCTCAACACTTTTGGAGGCCAAGGTGGGTGGATCACATCAGGTCAGGAGTTTGAGACCAGCCTGGCCAACATGGTGAAACCCTGTCTCTATTAAAAACACAAAATTAGCTAGGCATGGTGGCACAGGCCTGTAATCCCAGCTACAAGGAAGGCTGAGGCAGGAGAACCACTTGAACCTGGGAGGTGGAGGTTGCAGTGAGCCAAGATCACACCATTGCTCTCCACCCTGGACTTGTTAGAGTAAGACTCTATCTCACACACAAAAAAAGGAAGAAGAAGAAGATGGTATTTTGATGGGCATTGCATTGAATGTATAGATTGCTTTTGGCAGTATGGTCATTTTCACAGGATTGATTCTAGCAATCCATGAGCATGGGATGTACTTCCATTTGTTTGTGTCATCTATGATTTCTTTCAGCAGTGTTTTGTAGTTTTTCTTATAGAGATATTTCACCTCTTTAATTAGGTATATTCCTAAGTATTTTACTTTTTTGCAGCTATTGTAAAGGGGATTGAGTTCTTTATTTGATTCTCAGCTTGTTGGTGTATACCAGTGCTAATTTATGTACATTGATCTTGTACCTGAAACTTTACTGAATTTATTTATCAGATCTGGGAGCTTTATGGATGAGTTTTTAGGGTTTTCTAAGTATACAATTATGTTACGGGAAAACAGCTTGACCTCCTCTTTACCAATTTAAATGTCCTTTATTTCTTTCTCTCATCTGGCTAGGATTTCCAGTACTATGTTGAGCAGAAGTGGTGAAAGTGGGCATCATTGTCTTGTTCCAGTTCTTGGGGAAATTCACTTGAACCTGGGAGGTGGAAATCCCCAAGAACTGGAACAAGACATGGATGTGCACTTTCACCACTTCTAGTATAATGTTTCCCCCATTCAGTATAATGTTGGCTGAATGAGGGAAACATTATACTAGAAGTGGGGAAAACTTCTAGCATAATGTTGGCTGCACGGGGGAAACACAATAGAAGTGCGGAAAACTATACTTCTAGTATGTTTCCCCCATTCAGTTTAATGTTGGCTTAGGCTTGTCATAGATGGCTTTTATTACCTTAATTTATGTCCCTTCTTTGCTGATTTTTTTTGAGGATTTTGATCATAAAGGGATCCTCGATTTTGTCAAAGGTTTTTTCTGCATCTATTGAGATGCTCATTTGATTTTTGTTTTTACTTCTGTTTATATGGTGTATTACATTTATTGATTTGCATGTGTTAAACCAACTCTGCATCCCTGGTATGAAACCCACTTGATCATGGTGTAGTATCTTTTAAATATGCTGTTGGATTCAGTTAGCTAGTGTTTTATTGAGGATTTTGGCATCTATGTTCACCAGGGATTTTGGTGTGTAGTTTTTTTGTTACATCCTTTCCTGATTTGGGTATTAGAATAAGACTGGCTTCATAGAATGATTTAGGGAGGACTCCCTCTTTATCTTTTTGAAGAGTTTCAATAGGATTGCTACCAAATCTTCATTGAATGTCTGATAGATTCACATGTGAATTCATCTGATCCTGGACTTTTTTTGTTGGCAATTTGTTTTACTCAGAGTTTCTATTTCTTCCTGGCTTAATATAGGACAGTTGTATGTTTCTAGGAATTTATCCATCTCTTCTTTTCTAGTTTGTGCACTTAAAGGTGCTCATAGTAGTCTTAAGTGTTCTTTTGTATTTCTGTGATATTGGTTGTAATATCTCCCATTTTGTTTCTAATTGAGCTTATTTGGATCTTCTCTCTTCTTTTCTTGGTTAATCTCATTAGTAGTCTAACAGTTTTGTTTATCTCTTCAAAGTACTAACTTTTTGTTTATCTTTTTTGTTTTAATTTCATTTAGTTCTACTCTAATCTTGGTTATGTCTTTTCTTCTCCTGAGTTTGGATTTGGCTTGTTCTTGTCAGTCTAGTTCCTTGAGATGTGAGTTTAGATTGTCTATTTGTACTCTTTCAGACTTTTTGATGTAGGCGTTTAATGCTATGAACTTTCCTCTTAGCACCGCTTTTGCTGTATCCCACAGGTTTTGGTTGGTTGTGTCATTACTATCATAGTTCAAATATTTTTTAAAATTTTCATCTTGATTTCTTTGTTGACCCAAGGATCATTCAGAAACAAATTATTTAATTTCCATGTATTTGTATAGTTTTGAAGATTCCTTTCAGAGTTAATTTCCGGTTTTATTCCACTATGATCTGAGAGAATACTTGATATAATTTCGATTTTCTTAAATTTATTCAGACTTCCTTTGTGGCCTATTATATGGTTTCTCCAGGAGAATGTTCCATGTGTTGATGAACAGAATTTATATTCTTCAGTTGTTGAGTAGAATGTGCTGCAGATATCTGTTAAGTCTATTTCTTCTAGGGTATAGTTTAAGTCCATTGTCTCTTTATTGATTTTCTGTCTTGATGACCTGTCTAGTGCTGTCAGGGGAGTATTGAAGTCCCCCACTACTATTGTATTGCCATCCATCTCATTTCTTAGGTCTAGTAGTGATTGTCTTATAAATTTGGGAGCTCCGTTGTTAGGGGCATATATAATTAGGTTTCTGGTATTTTTCTATTTGACTAGTCCTTTTATTATTATATACTGTCACTTTTGTCTTTTTTAACTGTTGTTGCTTTAAAGTCTGCTTTGTCCAACATAAGAATAACTGTTCCTGCTCACTTTTGGTTTCCATTTGCATGGAATATCTTTTTCTACTCCCTTACGTTAAGTTTCTTTGAGTTCTTATGTGTTAGGTGAAAGATACTTGCTTGGTGAATTTTTATCCATTCTACAATTCTGTATCTTTTAAGTGGAGCTTGTAGGCCATTTACATTCAATGTTAGTATTGAGATGTAAGGTACTGCTCTCTTCGTCATGCTAGTTTTTGCCTGAATACTTTGTGCTTTTTCCATTGTGTTATTTTTTTATTGGTCCTGTGGGATTTATGCCTTAAGGAGGTTCTACTTTGGTGTATTTCAAGGTTTTGTTTCAAGATTTAGAACTCCTTTTTGCAAGTCTTGCAGTGTTGGCTTGGTAGTGGTAAATTCCTTGAGCATTTGTTTGTCTGAAAAAGACTTTCTCTCTCCTTCACTTTGTAGCTTAGTTTTGTTGGATACAAAATTCTTGGCTAATAATTTTTTATTTAAGAAGTTTAAAGGTAGGACTCCAATCCCTGCTGGCTTGTAAGGTTTCTGCTGAGAAATCTGCATTAATCTAACAGGTTTTCCTACATAGGTTATCTGATGCTATTGATTCACAGCTCTTAAGATTCTTTCCTTTGTCGTGACTTTAGACAATCTGATGACTACATACCTGAGTGATAATCTTTTTTATGATAAATTTCCTGGGTGTTCTTTGAGCTTCCTGTATTTAGATCTCTAGATCTCTAGCAAGACCAAGGAAATTATTCTCAATTATTTCCTTAAATAACTTTCACAAAATTTTAGATTTCTCTTCTTCCTCAGGAACACCAATTATTCTTATGTTTGGTTGTTTAACATAATCCAAGTTTTCTTGGAGCCTTTGTTCATCTTTCAGTTCCTTTTTCTTTGTCTTTATTGGATTGGATTAATTCAAAAGCCTTGTCTCCAAGTTCTGAATTTCTTTTTCTATTGTTGAACTTTTCCAGTGTATTTTGCATTTCTTTAAGTGTGTCTTTCATTTTCAGAAGTTGTGATTGTCTTTTCTCTATGATATCTATTTCTCTGGAGACTTTTTCATTCCTATCCTGTAATTTTTTTAAATTTCTTTAAATTTAAGGTTTTCACCTTTCTCCGGTATTTCCTTCAGTAGCTTAATAAACCTTCTGAACTCTTTTTCTGGCAATTCATAGATTTCTTCTTGGTTTGGATCCACTGTAGGAGAGCTACTGTGATCTTTTGAGGGTGTTATAGAACCCTGTTTTATCATATTACCAGAATTACTTTTCTGATTCATTCTAATTTGGGTAGACTGTTTCAGTGGAAAGATCAGGAACCCAAGGACTGCTGTTCAGATTCTTTTGTCCCACAGGGTGACCCATTGGTGTGGTGCTCTCCTCCCTTTCCTTTAGGAATAGGGCTTTCTACGAGCCAGACTGCAGTGATTGTTATTGCCCTTCTTGGTCTAGTAACCCAGCAGAGCTACCAGGCTATGGGCTGGTACTAGGGAGTATCTGCAGAGTCCTGTGATGTGATCCATCTCTCAGCCATGGATAACAGCACCTATTCTGGTAGAGGTGGCAGGGGAGTAAAGTGGACTCTCTGGGAGTCCTTGTTTGTAGTTTTGTTTAGTGCACTGGTTTTCTTGAATGCTGGTTATGTTACCAATGAAGCTGTCACATGGACAGACTCAAGACATTTGGTTAGTGCAGCAGGCAGTGGAATTAGCTGTTGGTTTTTTCTAATTCTTTGGAGCAGGGATGTTCTGTTATGAGTTGTTGTAATGACTTGAGTTGCTTGCCCTCCAGCCAGGAGGTGGCCCTTTCAAGAGAGCACTAGCTGCAGTAGTAAAAAGGAATATAATCTTGTCCTACATTTGCCAGAATGAGTACTTGGGTTTCTCAGGTGAGAGAGCTCCCAAGAGTTTACATCTTTTGTCCTCAGAGTTTTTCAGTGTCTCGTGGTGTTTTTCCCAAATAGCTTCTTATCTGCTAAGAATGAATGTGAGTAAAATACTAAGCTTCCCAGATGAAACTCTTCTAAGCATGTCCCCTTAACATCAGCTACAGCACAGGAACAAATATGCTTATTTTCATATAACTGCACTTTAAGATTGCCATATTTGTTGAACTGACATTTAAAAATCTGCATTTTAATAAGCAAAGCATTTCAAAACTACTTTTAAACATAATCTGACATTGTTTAAAATATTTTAACCATGATTCCCATAGTTCTTTAAGGTTTGACTGTTGTAGTATTTTTTTCCTTTGTTAGAAAGCTCTCTTTTCTTTTACTTTCCCCAACAGGATCCAAAATGTGAAATTAGAAAGATAATGGAATTTCTGGGGAAGAATCTAAAAGAAGAGGTTTTGGACAAAATTGTCTATAATACTTCATTTGATATAATGAAAAAGAACCCCATGACCAACTACTTAAATGAAATTGCAATTAATCATACTCTCTCTCCATTCTTGAGAAAAGGTGATGTATATTTGCTTTGTCTTTCCTCTGATGATAGAAAAAACAATGTCAATTTATCAATGTCTTCTCACCTTGAAGCTAGTTGAAACCACTCTCTACAGTGTTTCCTGAAGTGAGTTTTTAAAAGCTTTATTCTGAGAGCATGTGCTTCACCATCAGAGAAGTGCAGGACACTACACATCATGCCCTGCATCCTTTGAAGCATATTATAGCTTCTGCAAGGAAATTTGTTTAACTCCGAATTAACTCAGAGCTTGAAAAATGTATGTGACCAAAAACACTTGCTCCAGTAAAGCCTATTAATCTCCATGAAGCAAGTGTTCCTCACAATACATTCTGGGAGACAGTGGCAAAAGTCATTGGCCTTAGGAGTCAGAGGGTGGCACCTTGACTGTCACTAAGTCTGTGTCATCTCACAGAAAATGGCCAAGGTAGCACCAAGAGTCATCATTACCAGAGTCCAGCCAGACCAGGACTCAGCCTATAGTCCAGTATGCATCCTCCAGTATCCAATGGCTAGCACCTTAAATGAAGACAAATTTTGTTTCATTGTCTTTATTTTAGTAACTTTTTAAAAAATTATCTAATACCTCTTAAAAAAAGATTTAAGGCTTACTGAAGAAGTATCCTCTCTAATTTAATAATTTAGCCTAGTTTTCTTTCAAACCAACTGGGAAGAGATATGATGATATTACTCCTAGACAATTAAGCAAATTTACATGGCACACATGAAAATTATGCTCAAAGTGCATAAATAGATACCAATATTATGGCACAAACAGAAAAGAAATAGCTTGTTATCGGCTGTCTGATCATTTTTGGATATTGAGGCTAAAAAAAAATTAAAATGCTCTATTGCATAAGTATAAAACAAAGTTAACCAACCCTACCCACCCTTCCTTCATATTCTATTACTTTAATTATATGTTTACAGCAATGAAAATTTACATTGGAAAAGAGAATTCTCAGTTGTGTTAAACTGGGAATTTTGCCTGAAATAGAGGCACAGACAGAAGGAAGGAGTACATGATACTCTGAGAATGCAGTCATTCAGTGACCTCTGAAGAGAGGGTAAGAAAATTAGGTCTCACTAACCTGAATAGAATGTTAGATGTACTGAGGTTTGGGAAAGTGCTGGTACAGCAGAGAAGTGCAGAGAAGTAGGGAACCTGTGATCTAGAGGTCAAGCCTTCCCTAGCAAGTTCTGTGTTTCAGTATAAAACTTGCTATTTACAAATACCTCACCTGTGAAATGAAGTAATCATAACTGTGGCTTCTTTTCTCACTTGGATGTCAGGACGACAATGTGTTAATATCTATATAAGCAATGTAACTATTAAGAGGAATGAGGTTATCTAAATCTGAAATGGACAAAGTTTATGAAAATATCATTGGATGTGCTCTGCATTACTCTTTGCAGGAGTCATGGGAGATTGGAAAAATCAGTTCACTGAAGCTCAGAACAAGCAATTTAATAAATACTATGAGAAAAATATGGCTGACACTTCACTGTCATTTTGCATGGAACCCTAAAAAACACAGCGAGAGGATAAAACCTATTCTCTCACCAGCCTCTGTGAAGTGGAAGGGAAATCTGTTTCCAAATACCACTAATGGTTTGTCTGACTCAGTGTAAGGGCTTTTAAACACCTTGAATTTCTGATCTACTTTTTGGATTACCCACAATCTAACTTGTTGTGTAATTATTTTTCTTAGCATTTTTCTCCCTTCTCCACAGATTTTCAGGGTTTATGTGAATCTCAATATCTCAAAATGTAATATATAAAACAAACTTAATCATTTGTTCCATTTATATATCCTCCTTCTGTATGTTATTATAATTTTATTTGAATTACGACATCGATTTCATTTCTTGTAAAAGTTCTATGCAATATAATCTTACTTAGCAAAAATGCCAGCCCCATTCATTTGAAAACAGACATATTTTGAGCACCTTATTCATGCTAGGCAATGGACACCACAAAAAGATGATAAGAATAAGATCCCTACCCCTAAAAAAGATACAGCCTAATAAGAAATCACAGCAAGAGCACAGCCCAGGTATTACCAGGTAAGCACTACACTAGACTTTTGGTGCAGAGGGATCAAGGCGAGAATAAACAAAGTTGTATGGCATGGAGCCCCAGGAAAACAACAGCAGAAATTAACATATGAGGCCTTGGATGCTTCTCATTAGCCCATGCTCTGACCTCAAAGCACACATCCCATATTTAGCACAGTCAACATTCATGTCTCCTCATCCCAAAGAGTTCAAGTTTGCCCTACACAATAGTTTACTTTTAAAAACCTTAAGGACACCCATTTCAGAGGTTTCCTGACACCCAGAAATCCTTCAAGGCTGAATGGAGTAAGTCTCCAGGGACAAAGCCCAAAGGTAGCAAGAAGCAGAGTATATTAGGAAGAAGGGAATGTAGCTCTATGATCTAACTCACCCTCTGTGTCAGAGGCGTACAAACCAGGGCAACTCTATTTTGAATAGGGACTGGGTAAAATGAGGCTGAAAACTGGTGAGGCATTCTAAGTCACAAGATGATATAGGAGGTCAGCACAAGATACAGGTCATAAAGACCTTGCTGATAAAACAGCTTATAGTAAAAAAGCCAGCTGAAACCCACCAAAACCAAGATGGCCACGAGAGTGACCTCTGGTTATCCTAACTGCTACACTTTCACCAATGCCATGACAGTTTACAAATGCCATGGCAACATTAGGAAGTCACCCTATATGGTCTAAAAAGGGGAGGCATGAATAATCCACCCCTTGTTTAGCATATAATCAAGAAATAACCATAAAAATGGGCAATCAGTAGCCCTTGGGGCTGCTCTGTCTATGCAATAGGCATTCTTTATTCCTTTACTTTCTTAATAAATTTGCGTTCACTTTCCCTGAATTCTTTCCTGCATGAAATCCAAGAACTCTCTCTGGAGGTCTGGATCAAGACCCCTTTCCTAAAACACCTGTACCTACTCGATGGCCAAAATGCCAGGGACACTTTCCATAACAGATGCTAGTTAATTCTGAATGAATAAAACTGAGACATTGATCAATAATACTCTTAAAATTGGAGTTTTAAGGCTCATCAACAAAAAGTCAAACTCTGCAAAATATCTTGAGGAGATTTGTTCCAAACCAAATACCAGTGGCCATGGCCCATGACACAGCCCCTAGGAAGTCCTGAGAACACGTGCTCGAGGAGGTTGGGGTGTAGCTTATTGTTGTACATTTCAGGGAGACATAAGACATAAATCAAATACATTTAAGAAATACACTGGTTGGTTTAGAAAGGTGGGACAAGTCAAAGGGCAGGAGAGCTTCAAGGCTATAGGTAAATTTAAACATTTTCCGGTTGACAATTGCTTGATTTTGTCTAAAGACCTGAGATCAATAGAAAGGAAATGTTCAGGTTAAGATAAAACACTGTGGAAACCAAGGTTCTTTGAAGTCTTACAGTGGCTGCCCTTAAGAGAGAATAGATGACAAATGTTTCCTATTCAGACCTTTAAAAGGTGCTAGACTCTTGGTTAATCTCTTCAGGATTGGGAGGGCCTAGAAGAAAAAGATCTAGTTATGTTAATAGATATTCTTTACACTGCAAATTTTCTACCACAAAGGATAGCTTTGCAGGCCATTACAAAATATAGCAAAGAAACATGTTTTGCGGTAAAATACATATTTTGACTTTCATCTTTGTCACATATTGTTATGCCAGAATCAAACTGGAAAGTTAAGTCATGATATATAGGGTTAAATAAAACCCATCTGATGAGAATTTATGGTTTGTATGGCCTGACTCTCCAGACCCCTTAGATAGGAATTTGGGCAAGATTAAAAAAAAAAAAAAATCAAAGCTTAGTCCTCAGGCTCTTGCTAATACTTTGACTTACAAGGAAAAACAGAAATAGGAGGAACAACATACGTTCCTCTGAAGTATCCATTTTTTCTTTCAAGAGGTGGTCACACCACTGTCTCCAGTAGGTTCCACAGAAGCAGAACCTGTGACAGAGATTCGTGGGCACTGCAGTTAACAGAGGCAAGCCAGGACAGGGGACAGAAAAGAACAGCAAGAATAGGATTTCAGACAAAACGTGGTCAGGGGGCTGCAGAAGCTGTCATGCTTTGAGGCAAGAGATTAGGACTTCTGTACAACCAATGCAAGGAGGGAAAAGCTTCTACTTTAACTCCCAGGCACCTTCAGGCAAAGTAACAAAGTAGGTGAAGCACCTGAAAGTAGCTGCAAAAGGGGTACGGCACCCTAACCAGGAGGCATGAGCCTAGGGGATCTTGCAGAGCAGCCTCTGCTATGATCAGGTATTCCTAAAGAAAATGAACTGTAAGGAAGGATTGTGATCAGAAAAGGAAAAGTGTATCAGTAAAAAGGAAAAGAAAGTGGACCCTGCAAGCTTTCTGAATCTATAAATAGGTACACAATGAGCCACATGCAGGGAAATGGAAACAGACTCTTAATGAGCCATGTGTGAGAGTGTATAAGCTTCATGGCTCAAGTCCTGCCAGCCCTAGATTTCAAAGGTGGGCCATCCACAGTCACTAGCAGCTTTCACCTATGGGCATGTCTGCCTTAGCTGACCTTAACCACAATGGATCACAGGAGTAATAGTTTCTGGCATATCAAGAAACTTTGTTATTACTGTCATATTTTCTCATCTCTCCCAGTAAAACCATCCCTTTGCTTGGCAAGTCCTGTCAGCTTCCTGTGGGTACATTTTCCCCGCCAGCCCCATAACCCACAACTCTTCCTTAATGTATATCCCTATATGATGTCCAAAACCCACATGGGAGTAGTTGTTTGCAAAATATTATTGTGTCTTTTAATAAAAGCTCAAAGTTCACATTGTGAAGCAGGAAATATAATCACACACAAAGCAAAGACTAAGAATAGTTCATGTGATTGATCAAAATGGAGCCCTGGGCTTATGGAAATCAAGGCAAAAAGGGAAATCGTTTCCAGTGATGTTTGAACAAACAGGAACTCTAGGCCAATAAGGGAGATAAGGCTTTCTGGTTCATTTTGTCCTGTTTCACTTTCTGGTTGTTGTTTTGGCAGAGAACATTCAGAGGAATCTCACGTGCACACCTTAGAGGCTTTGGCCAACTTCATAGGCATGTGGACTGGTGAACATAACCCACTTCCATTTCTTCTGGCCCCCATGGGTTAAAAATTAGGATGAGGATAAAGGGAATCACAGTTGGATCCCAGGAGAAATCAGGCACCTTTTTATGGCAGTGGACTCACCCTGCCATGCATTAGAATCATCTGGGATGGGACCTGTATATGTATACTCTTCTGAAGCTCACCAGAAGGGTTTTTTAATTTAAGTTGCAGGATACAAGTGCAAGATGTTCAGATTTGCTACATAAGTAAACATGTGCTATGGTGGTTTCCTGCACCTATCAACCCATAACCTAGGTATTAAGCCCAGCATGCATTAACTATTATTCCTGATGCTCTCCCTTCATGCCCAACTAACAGGCCCCAGTGTGTGTTGTTCCTCTTCCTGTGTCCATGTGTTCTCAACATTTAGCTCTCACTTGCAGTATTTGGTTTTCTGTTCCCACATTAATTGCCTGAGGATAATGGCTTCCAGCTCCATCCACGAGCCTGAAAAGCACATGATATTGTTCCTTTTTATGGTTGCAAAGTACTTCATTGTGTATATGTACCACATTTTCTTTCTCCAGTCTATCATTGATGGGCATTTGGGTTGATTCCATGTCTTTGCTATTGTGAATAATGCTGCAATGAATGTATGCAAGCATGTATCTTTAAAATAGAATGATTTATATTCTTTTGGTTTTATACCCAGTAATGGAATTGCTGGGTCAAATGGTATTTTTGGTTCTAGGTCTTTAAGGAATCACCATACTGTCATTCATAATGGTTGAACTAATTTATATTCCCACCAGCAGTGTAAAATCATTTATTTCTTAACAGTCTTGCCATCATCTGCTGTTTCTTTCCTTTTTTTTTTTTTTTTTTTTTTTTGGAGACAGAGTCTTGCTCTGTCACCAGGCTGGAGTGCAGTGTCATGATCTTGGCTCACTGCAACCTCCACCTCCTGGGTTCAAGCAATTCTCTTCCCTCAGCCTCCTGAGTAGCTGGGACTACAGGTGTACGCCACCACACCCAGCTAATTTTCGTATTTTTAGTAGAGACAGGGTTTCACCATGTTGGCCAGGATGGTCTAGATCTCCTGACCTTGTGATCTACCTGCCATGGACTCCCAAAGTGCTGGGATTACCGGCATGAGCCACTGCACCTGGCCTGTTTCTTGACTTTTTAATAATCACCATTCTGACTGGCATGAGATGGCATTTCATTGTGGTTTTGATTTGCTGTTCTCTAATGATCGCCATGTTGAGCTTTTTTCATATGCCTGTTGGCTGCATAAATGTCTTCTTTTGAGAAGTGTCTATTCATGTGCTTTGCCCACTTTTTAATGTTTTTTTTTTCCTGTAAATTTGTTTAAGTTCCTTGTGGATTCTGGATAATAGGGCATTGTGAGATGGATTGCAAAAATTTTCTTCCATTCTGTAGTCTGTTCACTCTGATAGTTTTTTTTTTTGCTGTGCAAAACTTCTTTAACTAGATTCCATTTGTCAATTTTTGCTTTTGTTGCAATTCCTTTTGACGTTTTTTCATGAAATCTTTGCCCATGCCTATATCCTATATGGTATTACCGAGATTTTCTTCTAGGGTTTTTATACGGTTGGGTTTTACATTTAAGTCTTTAATCCACAGAGTTAATTTTTGTATAAGGTATAAGGAAGTGGTCCAGTTTCCATTTTCTGCATATGGCTAGCCAGTTTTCCCAGCACCATTTATTAAATAGGGAATACTCTCCCTATTGCTTATTTTTGTCAGGTTTGTTGAAGATCAGATGGTTGCAGATGTGCAGTCTCATTTCTGACTTCTCTGTTCTGTTACGTTGGTCTATGTGTCTGTTTTTGTACCAGTACCATGCTGTTTTGGTTACTGTAGCCTTGGAGTACAGTTTGAAGTCGGGTAGCATAATGCCTTCCACTTTGTTCTTTTTGCTTAGGATTGCCTTTGCTAATAACATTGAGGGTATAAATTGCTTTGGGCAGTATGGCCATTTTCACAATATTGATTCTTCCCACTTATGAGCATGGAATGTTTTTCCATTTCTTTCTGTCCTCTCTGATTTCCTTGAGTAGTTTGCAGGTCTCCTTGAAGAGATATTCACTTCCCTTGTTAGCTGTATTTTGAGCTATATTCTCTTTGTGGCAATTGTGAATGGGAGTTCAATCATGATTTGGCTCTCTGCCTATTGTTGGTGTAAAGGAATGCTAGTGATTTCTGCACATTGATTTTGTATCCTGAGACTTTGCTGAGTTGCTTATCAGCTTAAGAAGCTTTAAGGCTGAGACAATGGAATTTTCTAGATAAAGGATCATGTCCTCTGCAAACAGATTGACTTCCATCTTCCTATTTGAATATCCTTTATTTTTTCCTCTTGACTGATTGCCCTGGCCAGAATTTTCCATGCTCTGTTGAAAAGGAGTGGTGAGAGAGGGCCTCCTTGTCTTGTGCCAGTTTTCAAGTGGAGTGCTTCCAGCTTTTGCCCTTTCAGTATGATATTGGCTGTGGGTTTGCCATAAGTGGCTCTTTTTATTTTGAGGTTTGTTCCATCAATACCTTGTTTATTGAGAGTTTTTGACATGAAGGGATACTAAATTATATCAAAGGTCTTTTCTGTGTCTATTGAGATAATCATGTGGTTTCTGTATTCAGTTCTGTTTATATGATTAATCATGTTCATTGATTTGCACATGTTCAGCCAGTTTTGCATCTTGAGGATGAAGCCAATTTGTTTTTTTTGTTTTTGTTTTTTTTTTTTGAAAGAAAGAAAAAGAGAAGAAAGAAAGTGAGAGTGAAAGAAAGAAAAAAAAGAATGTAAGAGAGAAAGAAAGAGGAAGAGAAAGAGGGAGAGAGAACAGGATTCTTGTTTTATTGCTCAGGCTAGAATGCAGTCTAAAAATGGGTATTAAAAACCTCTTTTATGCCAATAATTGTGCTTAACAATGGAGACAGGAAAGAATAAGGGATGAAAATAACAAACGAGCAGCCAACCAATATTTTATTTAAACCTGTGAAATGCTA